>CAAKHD010012932.1:0-15165 GCA_901007705.1 Fistularia tabacaria | reverse complement strand
TGTGTGTGTGTGTGTGTGTGTGTGTGTGTGTGTGTGTGTGTGTGTGTGCGTGTGCGCGTGCGCACGCGAAACAAAAGCCAAAGAACAGAAAAGCTCTCCGTCTGAAATTCAGGGCAGGAATCAGGTAAGAAAACCCCTCAGTGTCCTTGGAAGGACTGGCAGAGAGGAAGGTGTGGGAACTCTGGAGTTCTGGCTGAAGTCGTCTCGGGGGACCTTGAAGGCACCAAAAGGGGACCCTGAAGGTTCAGTGTTTCTCAACGATGAAATCTGAGGACCAGGAGAGATGTGATGGAGGCGCGCGCGTGCGCGTGCGCGTGTGTGTGCGCGTGTGTGTGTTTTTTGACGGAGCGTGACCTCCAGCTGACCCCCCCTTCTCTTCAGGCCACAGACGCCCGCAGAGCCTTCCCCTGTTGGGATGAGCCGGCGATAAAAGCCACCTTCGACATCACTCTGATCGTCCCCAAGGACAGAGTCGCCTTGTCAAATATGGTATGAACCCCTCTACACACACACACACACACACACACACACACACACACACACACACACACACACATATATATGCAGGGGAAGTCAGACCCCAGCCCGCCAGCCTGAGTCACACTCTACTGTCATGTTTCTCCTACATCTCTTACATAACACGTTTGCGCGCGCGCGCGCGCACACACACACACACACACACACACACGGCTCACCTTATGTCACATTTACATGTTGCCGCTGTGCTCTTGCGCCGCTGCCCCTGCGGGCCCCGACACGCCATCGCATAAAATATCTCATCCGTCTGAGATGGTTGCTGACACACACACACACACACACACGATGGAGCTAAGAGCGCAGATGTTTACAGATTCCGGATTTGAAATATCGGAGGCAACCGCCGTCGTGGCGATATTTGGAAGGTGTTGATTGACTTCAGGACGAAGAGGCTGCCCTGACGATCAATCCGGCCAATCAGCGGACTGATTGGAAATAGGAGCTCTCTGTGATGGGAGGGCGTGCGATTGGCGGGCCGGCGAGGGCGCTCTGGCAGACAGGAAGTGGTCGTCCTACGCGGGCAGGCGGCGAGCGCCGGGTTGATGAGAGAAATACTTTCAAAATAAGATGACGGTTGCAGCCGATTGGCTAGTGTGTGTGTGTGTGTGTGTGTGTGTGTGTGTGTGTGTGTACACACACTGTCAGGCACATATGATCATGTGAGGTGTGGTTTGCAAACACACACAAGCAGGAGGAGAGGTTTTACATGGTGAATGTGACCTCAGTGGAGACACTCCCTCCCCCCAACACACACACACACACGAGTTCAGCTGATTTATCCGCCGGCTGTGGAGTCTCAGCGGGACGGAGTGGAGTCGACGGGCTGGACCCTGCAGGTCCGACCCGGTCCTAGCTGGTCTTTGGACTCCTTAGAAGGTCTTCTGCTGTCTGAGCAGAGAGGAACCTGCAGAAGGAGGAAGAAGCAGTCTGGGCTTCTGTCTTCACTTTGAACATAGGTGGTATTTTTAGCACCGCTGCCTGCGAGATGTGTGCGTGTGTGTGTGTGTGTGTGTTCCTCCTGCCGTGGGTCTTCCTGAAGACTCCTCCGTCGTTTAGTTGGACAGCGTCAGACGTGCCGTGGAGGTCTGGAGACGAGGCTCCTGATCTGAACTCTCCCCTCCCCCGGCAGAATGTCATCGACCGCAAGCCGTACCCGGAGGACGAGAACCTGCTGGAGGTGAAGTTCGGCACCACGCCCATCATGTCCACGTACCTCGTGGCGTTTGTCATCGGCGAATACGACTACGTGGAGAGCCAGTCGTCGGACGGCGTGATGGTCCGCGTCTACACGCCGGTGGGGAAGGCGGAGCAGGGGAAGTTCGCGCTGGAGGTGAGCGCCGTCCTCGGAGACCTCCTCGGCGGTCCGTAAGACGACCACGGGGACGGACGCGGCACGCAAACCCTCCTCTTTGTCCGGCAGGTCGCGACCAAGACCCTGCCGTTCTACAATGACTACTTCAGCGTTCCCTACCCGCTGCCCAAGATCGACCTCATAGCCATCGCCGATTTCGCTGCCGGTCAGTGTTTGCTCTCCGCCTCTGGCTTTCCTCCGCCGGCCCGAGGACTTACCCGCTGTTTCCCTCCGTCCAGGTGCCATGGAGAACTGGGGCCTCGTCACCTACAGGTACGCTCGGCCGCCTCGGCGCCAGCGGGGCGGGGCCCACTAATGTTTGCCTTCTGAGCGACCTTTACTTCCCAGGTCCGAGGGTGTTTCTTTTTTTTCGCTTCCTTGGTCGCTTGCCGTCTCCTTCTCTGACTCGGCCGGGAAGTGGATCCTCGCCGGCGACACGTCTGGCCGGGAGTCGCGGCTTTTCCCCCGAAGACGAGTCCGAGCGGAAGACGTTTGGGTCTTCGTTCGGCCGAATCCCGTGGAGCAGCCCCTTCTCCCGGATCCAGCTGAGGATTGGGACCGAACGCGGACACGGCTGATTCCCAGAGTCTCCTGGCGGGAGAAGCTCCCCGGACAGAGGCGGCGTTCCCCCGAACCCGTGGACGCTTGTTTGACGTCGTCCTCCATCATGCCGGTTGTCAACAGCAGAATGGCGCTTCTCACTGAGCCCGGCCCTCCGGAGGGCGTCCACCTTTCGTCCCGACGGCACCGAGACAACCCGGCAGCAGCGCGCGCACGCGCGCGCACACACACACACACACACACCACTCAGACTTAGTGACATCATAACCTCTCGTGCGGCGGCGATGTCATAAAGGAATGCGGCGACATCAGCGGCTCTGGCCGTGCCCGTGGCTGGAGAGGAGCTGTGGTTCAGGTCTTCACGCTCCCTGCCGGACCCGCTCCTTGCGTTCCCCCGTTGGATCGGCGGCCCGCCTGCTGTCGGCCTCTCTCCTTCCTCCTTCGGACCTTCTGCTCCATCAAGCCGCTCCTCTCCAGGCTCTTATCACAGGATGTAGTTTGTTTCCTGATTTTTTTTTTTTATTTTTTTTTTTATTTTCTGGCGTTGGCGCGGTTTCCTGTTCCGCCATTTCTGCGGTCCCGGCGTTCACGCTGCTCTCCTTCTCCGCCCCGCCTTGAAGCGGAGAGAGGCTGTGAGATGGTGTCTTTGCGCAGATGTTCCTCCTGGCGGAGGGTTAGTGCTCCTGAAGCTCCCGCTCCGCGGAGGTGAAGGTCTCGTGACACCGGCTCAGATGACCGTCCATATCAGACGAGCCGCCGCACGACTTGTCCGTCCGCCCACCCACGGCCATCTGCCGAGTTGCCGCGGCGGCGGCGGGAGGGGCCCGACCGACGCGGAGACGCTTGACCCCGTGTCCGTGTGTCTCCGCAGGGAGACGGCGCTGCTGATCGACCCCAAGAACTCCTGCTCGTCCTCCAGGCAGTGGGTGGCGCTGGTGGTGGGCCACGAGCTCGCCCACCAGTGGTTCGGCAACTTGGTCACCATGGTAACTAGGCCCCCTAGACTCCCATCTGCTCCGTATGGCGCACGTGACGAGTCCGTCCATCTCCTCCCGGAGAAACAGAATGTGAAGGGATCAGGGCGGGGTCGAAGCGGAGGTCTGAAGAGGTGTGTGTGTTCCAGGAGTGGTGGACCCACCTGTGGCTCAACGAGGGCTTCGCCTCCTGGATCGAGTACCTCTGCGTGGACCACTGCTTCCCCGAGTACGACATCTGGACCCAGTTCGTCTCGGCCGACTACACGCGCGCTCTGGACCTAGACGCCCTGGACAGCAGCCACCCCATCGAGGTGTGTGTGTGCGTGCGTGCATGTGTGTTTGTGTGTCGGCCCGCTGACGGCTCCCCGACTCCCTCGGCAGGTGAACGTGGGCCATCCGTCGGAGGTGGACGAGATCTTCGACGCCATCTCCTACAGCAAAGGAGCGTCGGTGATCCGCATGTTGCACAACTACATAGGAGACGAGGTGGGTAACCCGCGGCGACGGTGGCGTCCCGGCCTCCTCGCGCTGACCTCCTCCTTCCTCTGCAGGACTTCAGGAAAGGGATGAACGCCTACCTGCTGAAGTTCCAACATAAAAACGCGTCGACAGGTAACCCGCTCGCCGGGCTCTCGGCCGGCTTCCGCCTTCCCGACTCTAAAGCCCGGCCTCCGGTTGTCTCCGCAGAGGACCTCTGGGACTGTCTGGAACAGGCCAGCGGGAAGCCCATCGCCACGGTGATGGACTCGTGGACCAAGCAGATGGGCTTCCCCATCATCGTGGTGGAGCAGGAGCAGGTCAGCCGGCCGTCCAGCTTCGGACCCTTTTGTCGTTTCGAGTGTTTTGCGTTGAAAGGGCCGGCACGGATCCGGATACCACCCCCCCCTGATTGGCCGCTTTGTCTGCGTCCTTCCAGCAAGGTGACGATCGGATCCTGAAGATCTCGCAGAAGAAGTTCTGCGCCAGCGGACCCCATAACGGTGAGAAGGTTCCCCCCCGGCCGCCGGCCCGAGTCCACGCTTGGGTCTCGACTGACGGGCGCTTCCTCCGCCGCCCCCAGGAGAGGACTGTCCCAGCTGGATGGTCCCCATCAGCATCTGCACCAGCGAGGACCCCAGATGCACCAAGCTGAAGGTTCTGATGGACCGGCCCGAGACCACCATCACGCTGAGCGGCGTCATCCCGGAGCAGTGGATCAAGGTGAGCGGCTTCCGGGGGACGGGAGGGAAGCTTCCCGAAGGCGTCCCGAGGTCGCTGACGGCGCCGCGTGTCCCCGCAGATCAACCCGGGCACGGTGGGCTTCTACCGGATCCAGTACAGCTCCTCCATGCTGGCCAGCCTGCTGCCCGGCATCCGGGACCTCAGCCTGCAGCCCGTGGACCGGCTGGGCCTCCAGAACGACCTCTTCTCCCTGGTGAGCCCCGCCTCCCGCCGAGGCTCCGCCCCCCGCGCCCGCTGAGCGCCTCTCCGCTCCGCCCGCAGTCTCGAGCCGGGATGATCAGCACGGTGGAGGTGCTGAAGCTGATGGAGGCCTTCGTGAACGAGCCCAACTACACGGTGTGGAGCGACCTGAGCTGCAACCTGGGCGTCCTGTCCTCGCTGCTGTCCCACACCGACTTCCACGAGGACATCCAGGAGTTCATCCGGGACCTCTTCACGCCCATCGGCCAGGAGCTGGGCTGGGACAGCAAGCCGGGCGAAGGTGAGACGGATCTTTGCTCGCGGACGGTTCGGCCCCCTCGGCCCCCTCGGCCCCTCAACCCCGGCGAAACGTCCCCGCAGGTCACCTGGACGCCCTGCTGCGGGGGCTGGTCCTGGGGAAGCTGGGGAAGGCGGGACACAAGCCCACCCTGGAGGAGGCCCGCAGGAGGTTCAAGGACCACGTGGAGGGGAAGCAGGTGCTGCCCGCAGACCTCCGGAGCCCGGTACGCATCGGCGTGTGCGTGTGCTTGTGCGTGTGCGCGTGCGCGTGCGTGCGCGCACGCGCGTGTGTGTGTGTGTGTGTGTGTGTGTGTGTTCACACCGTGTCGTGTGCCTGCAGGTGTACCTGACGGTCCTGAAGCACGGAGACAGCACCACCCTGGACACCATGAT
The DNA here is from genome assembly GCA_901007705.1 of Fistularia tabacaria. Lineage (NCBI taxonomy): Eukaryota > Metazoa > Chordata > Actinopteri > Syngnathiformes > Fistulariidae > Fistularia > Fistularia tabacaria. Next base: position 9,645 of record CAAKHD010012932.1, on the reverse strand, counting down.
GAAGGTGAGCGACTCAGCGGGCCGAGGCCGGAGTTGGACTTTATGTGGGTAAAGAAGTTTCAAAAGAACCGAGGGCTTCTTCCGCAAGATCTTCATGGCCGTGCTTCAGACTCCACGTGGACGTGACGTTCTGAGTTGAGGAGAGTGTTGAGATTGCACCGCGCCGTCCGCGGGCCAGAAGGTTGACGGTGTCCTCACTCTGGCGTCCCTCAGCTTCACAAGCAAGCCGACATGCAGGAGGAGAAGAACCGCATCGAGCGGGTGCTCGGCGCCATCTCCGCCCCGGACCTCATCCAGAAGGTTCTGACCTTCGCCCTCTCGGTGCGTGCGCACGCCTCGGAGCCGTCCGGCCTGCTCCTGAGAACCTTTAACCCGCGGCGCTCCGGCGGCTCGGCCAACCGCTAACCCGCCCATCTGCTCCCGCAGGAGGAGGTGCGACCCCAGGACACGGTGTCGGTCATCGGAGGTGTGGCCGGCAGCAGTAAACAGGGCCGGAAAGCCGCCTGGAAGTTTGTCAAGGACAACTGGGAGGAGCTCTACAACCGCTACCAGGGCGGCTTCCTCATATCACGGCTCATCAAGGTAACCCGGGCGTCCCGCGTTCGGCGCGGACCCGAAGGCGGCCGGCCGGGGGGCTAAGCTAACGCCGGCTCGGGCTCCGGGCGCCGCGCAGAAATGACCGAGCTCTGTTTCCTCGGCAGCTCACCGTCGACGGATTCGCCATCGACAAAATGGCTGCCGAAGTCAAGGTGAGTTCGACCATCGCCACCGACCTTCCGGACGAGGCCGGGCTGTTTTTTTTTACCTTTTCCCCCCGCAGAGCTTCTTCGAGAGTCATCCGGCGCCGGCGGCCGAGCGCACCGTGCAGCAGTGCTGCGAGAACATCCTCCTCAACGCCGCCTGGCTGAAGCGCGACGCCGACGACATCCACCATTATCTACTGCAGCGCAAGGCGCCCCCCGTCTGAGCCGCCGCCCCGATGCCTCTTCCAGCCCCCCGCCCCCCCCGCCCCCCCTCCCTCCAGCGCGGACCTCCCAGCATCGCGGCCGCCCCGGCCCCCTCCCCCTCCCACGCCCCCCTCAACCCCGCCGCCGCCGCCACGGGCCGGAGCGGGAGCGCCGAGAGAACTTACTGACGGTTTCACCTCGACGGGAACTCCCCAGACCAAGCCAAGAATTTAACAGCAGCGCGTCGGAGACAAGAAAACAACGCAGAGACTTCTCTCTCCACATTAACCGAGCAGATCCATCTCTAGTCAGACCAGGAATGTAGTTTTACCCCCATTCTGCCCCTCCGGCCCCGACCGAGAGGCTCCATGGCCCACGCCCCCTCCCCAGAGCTAGCGCAGGCTAGCTGAGAAAACTGTGAACCCCCCCTTCCTCTGTATGCATGAAGTGTGATCGATCAGCTGCTTTGATTTGCCCCCCCCCACCCCTCTTTCCGGGGGTTGTGATTGGCTGACAGCAGCCCCCCCCCTCCCAGGGGTAGGACGGTTAACAATAGTGTGTGTCATAGTCGCCAACAGCACTGATTCTCCATCGCTAATAAACAGTTAGACGAGGCAGGCAGCGTTAGCATGGTACGACATCGTAACTGTATAATGCAAACATGTTTTCTTTTTGTTTTTGTTTTTTTTTTGTTTTGTTTTTTTTTTTTTGCTGATGATGTTCCTTTTGAAAGATTTAAATCAAGAAATCGTGATTATTGCCCCCCACCCACCCACCCCTCCGCCGAAATAATCAGATTTTTTCAGTTTGTATAGTTTGACTTCTCAGCAAACATTTTAAAACACCTGTTTCTGTTTCCGCCAGGAAGAAATGAAAATATTGGCGTGTTTTTATAAGACATCAGATGCAGTGATTTATTTAAATGTCGAGATAATCTTATATTCTGAGGAGAGAGAGGGGTTTAAAAAAAAAAAAAGAAGAAACACTACTTTTTCGGGGCCTTTTCGTTCAGAGGTAACATCAGGAAACGCCTCTTGCGCCCGGCGAGGCCCGGTCTGGACTCTGGACGCCACTCCGCTGTCCAACTCGGAAGCCTTAAACTGGTCGACTGGTTTGCAGTAAATCGGACAACGAGGAGGCGGCGGCGGCTCCCACGGGACGCGGGCTGCGAGGAAGGTGACGGATTATGCAGACTTGTTGAGCGAGTGTATCGATAGAGAATTTACAAATTTGTGGTTTTTGAAAACGTACCGATCAAGTCATCCGACCCGTTGTCAAGACTCTCCCCCGGCTCCCGGAACATTTGTTGTTGGATTTCTGTTTGTTTTTATTTTGTTTAAAAACTACAGTTGGTGTTCATTAAAGTGAAAACGGTTTCTAAAGTCACCCGCCGTCAGCTCCCGAGGCCGTGCTTTGTCATCGCGCTCCCGCACCTTCTGGACCCGCTGGGCTTCCTTCAAACCGGTATCTATGGCGACCCCGTTCCCGGCTCTCACCCGCCCGTGGACGAGAACCTCCGATACATTGTGAACCGGAGCTCTGGGATCACGGCCCTCCAAAATCTCGCCTTCATCGGCAGGATGAGTGAGACCCTCAAAGGTCTCGTCTCTGTCTAACGGACTTGCTGAGGACCGGAGATGCCTCCGGGGTCAAAGGCTGAACATCTTACACGCCTAAAGAACCCAAAGTGGGTCCATTGGACCTGCGAGAAGAAGCACCCGGACTCAGCTGAGGTGTCGTGCGTGCTGAGGGCGTGCTGGCTGGAGATGTTCGGGGGAAGAGGGGAAAATAACTGACACAATAGTCATCGTATTCTGAGAGAAAGCACGCGGAACTACGATGTGGGATGTCGATGAATAAAGTCGTTCTGCCTTTAATAGAAACGGGGTGGAAAAAAAGAGTTGTCGATTGAACAGCTTCATAGTATACTTAGAAAAAGTCATTAAAAACTCCAGTTTTATTTTTTGTACGCTGACCTGCTTCGTGTTGCTTTTCCAACATTTTAAATCGAATTCCTTCCAAAAAATAAAATAAAACGAGCCTCCTCGTTGAACGGTCAGCTGTAATGCCGCACACGCCCGCCAGGTGGCGCCAGTGAGCGACTCGCCGTCCTGGGCGGCGAGCAAAGACGGAAGAGAAGAAGTGAACTTTGTTTCCAGCAGGTGATGTTCCCACGGAAAAGATGCTGACGGCTGTGTGAGTAAACGCCGCGGCTCCTTCTTTTAGCACTTTAAAATGTATCTGCTTTAGAGCCAAACCGACGTTTTAAGAGGCACCGTCCCCGTGTCCGGAAACGCGGGAGGTTTTAGCTCAACTTTAGCCACGCTAGCACTAGCAGGGAAGCGAGCTAGGAGATAAGTGGCTAACTAAGAAGTTAGCTAATAGATTAGTCCCGCTCTAGCGTGCGCCGGCCGGCCGGCGGCCGGGCGGAGCGACTCCGTCCCCCCGGTTAAATCACCAAACGGGGAAGAAACACCGCGCATTTTGTGCGTGTTTTTCCCCTCTCGAAACCGGCCGAGTAAAATCATGTGTGTGATAAGTGAGACGAGCTAACTTGTTGACAGGTGAAGCCCACTTAGCCTTAGCATTGGACGCCCCCCCCCCTCTTTTAAGTCACTTTTCAACAACAATCCCGCTCTTCCCGGGTCGTTTCACCTCTCACATCGTGTTATTTCATAACTATACTTTTTCACCGGCAATCATTCGTTTCCATTTTCCATTCGTGTCAAAGGTGGAAAACTGGGTTGGTCTATTTTTAGCTTTTTCCGCCTCCTTCCCCCCCTGCGGAGCCGGACTTTCACCTCCGCCGGGCGGATCCAGCGGGCAGAGCCGCTCTCCTGTGAATGAACAGCGTTATTTGGGGGTATTTCCTGGAATGATTGACACATTAAGAAAAAGGGAGAGTATAAATCTCCGGGAGGGGAAAGTTGTCCCCGCTTTGCGCCTCTTCCGGCGAGCAGAAGCACCGCGGATCCGTGTTCGCACCTAAAGCTGTGGCGGGCGTTGCGTTCACGGGTTCTCGGACGTCCCAGTTTCGAGTTCATTCTGACAACGCATGAATGTAACGTGTGCGATTACTCTGCGATAGCGGGGAATCAGAAAAAAAAGAAAATCAAATTAAAAGCGTGTTTTTTAAAAGATGCTATTTTTAGATGGTGACTGGCCTGGTTTGAGCTCCGCTCCCCTTGTGGCTCAGGCCGGTACTGCATGCTGACGCCCCCTCCCCCCCCTCCCCAGGCCGTCCCGTGTCGTCCGGGCGACCCGCTGACCCCCGATGCCCCGGCCATGATGAGCTGCAGCGCCCTGGTCGTCGCCCTCCTGCTGTCCCGGGCCGGCGGCTTCCTGACCTTCCTGGAGGATGATGGCGTCCCGGAGGAGTGGCTCCTCCTCCACGTGGTCCAGGGCCACATCGGGGCGGGGAACTTCAGCTACCTGCGCCTCAACCACGACGGCAGGATCATCCTGCACATGCGCAGCCTCAAGGGCGACGCCGACCTCTACGTGTCGGACAAAACCCTGCGGCCCAGCTACGACACCTACAAGCTGCAGTCGGCCACCTGCGGCCAGGACGTGGTGGTGGTGCCCGGCGACTTCGTCCGGCCCGTGGGCATCGGCATCTACGGCCACCCGTCCCACCAGGAGAGCGAGTTCGAGATGCGGGTGTTTTACGACCAGACGGTGCTCCGGGACCCTTTCGAGCGGGTGTCAGAGGGCGGCCCGAGGCCGGGCGGTCCCCCGCAGGGCGCCGATGACGACCTCCAGGAGGAGGAGTCCATCTTCTGGACCATCTTCATCGGGCTTCTGAAGATCATCCTGGAGATTTTGTTTTGAAGACGGCACCCTCTCTCGGCTCGGCCTGGGTTTTCCGCTTCGGCGCGGCGCCGAGGAGGGGCCGCCGTGTTTTTCTGTCCTCGTGGTCACGTCGCCGAGTCCAAAACCGTAAGATCCGAAAATGTGAAGGCCCTCGTCCGCGGATCCAGACCCACTCTGGACGCGGAATATTTGGGATTAAAACCGTCATCTGATATTTACATTCAGATGATTTAATACAAGTGGTGGTGGAGGGAGAAGGTCCTGTTCGGGGTGGTCAACCAGGTTCTTTCCGAGTGTGTGTGTGTTCTCCACGTTCCCCACCTTCCAGTCCAGCAGGTTCGTTGAAGACCTTAAATTGTCCACAGGTGTGACTGGGAGGAGCTGGGTTGGATGATTGACAGCTGACCTGTCCAGATTAAACCCCGCCTCCCGCTCCTGGACGGACCTGAACTGTGTGTGTGTGTGTGTGTGTGTGTGTGTTACCGTAGGACTCGACTGAGCTGTGGTCGCTGACATCTCCTCCGGTGTCCTAGTCCCGTCGTGCCTTGGTGGTCAGTCCCGCCGGACCGGACCGGGCGACGCTTGATCCGGTTTTCAAAATAAAAAGCTGATTTTGCAGGCTGGCTCGACTGTTTCCTTTAAACTTGGCAAATATCAGGAATTAATCCCGAGGAGGAACCCCCCACAGATGAGTTGAATCCCCTCCAGGGGATCTCAGGAGATCCTTCACGGTGTTTTTACAGTTTTTCACTTCCTTCTCAGGGGTCAGACCGCACTTGTAGTACTGCCGAGTGGCCACACGGTGGCGTTGTCGCCATCTAAACTTTTCTACAGCAGGTTTACAGTTCCACTCGGCGTATTTATTTGACTTATTTCTTATGTTTTCCTTTCCCGGTAAAACGTTTTGCTTAATTCCTAATGACCAGATACTTTTTTGATAATTTAGCTGTTTATTTCCCTTGAGCGACACCATTTTTTTTTCTAAGTAAGCGAAAAGTTAAAAAATAAAGGGTAAAGCAAACTTTGCCAGGGTTTCATTGAGCGTTTACATTTAATATTAAACTTTTATTTAAAAGAAATGTCTGAACAACTTCTTGCTGCATTTTTAATAATTCCAAACATAGAAATAAGTTTGTATTTTTTTCAATTTACAGTTTTTTCTTTTTAATATCCAAGTCCATCAGGGGTTCAGGGAGGTCACGTCAGCCGCGGAACCAGCTCGATGCTGTTGATCCGCAGCACCGTCTGCGGCTGCAGGATCACCCTCTTGCGCTGGTAGCGGTGCCTCCTCCAGAACCTCATGTGGATTTTGGGCCAGGACTCGGTCTTCTCCAGGACGGTGGCCTCCACCCGCACCAGCTCCCGGCCCAGCAGCGGCCTCCCGAGCAGGGTGAAGTCCTGCGCGCCGACCAGCAGCACCTTCTCCATGCGGATCCGCTCCCCGCAGTCCGCCTCGATGTGGTTCTCGATCAGGATCAGGTCCTCGCCGGTGACCTTCCACTGGCGCCCGGCGAAGTGGACCACGGCGAAGAGGCGGCCGAAGTCCCGCCCTTCGATCCGGCGGTTGACGGCGCTCACCAGCGCGGCGTGCCGTCGCCGCTGCTCCTCCTCCGGCACCGCCGCCGGCACCGTCCACGGCGGCTGAGACAGCGAGGTCCGCGGCATCGGGTCTCCCACGCCGAGCGAGCTGTGTACGCGGGCGGCCGCCGGAGGAGGGACGGGGAGTCTGGGGAACAACGCGCCGCGCGTCCTCCACAACCCCGAGCAGCCTCTGCTCAGCGCCATTTTGGCCGGATGTGCCGTCAGAGATGTTCTCGCTGGAGAGATGGTGTCACTTCCTGTTTACCGAGTCGGCGACTCGGGTCACGTGTTCTTTGACGCAAGGCTCACGCAAATTGCTCTGCTTTTCAGGTGTAGGTGGAAAGTAAAATAGTTCAAAATGTGTCTGAATTCTACAAAAAAGTCAGTTTCATTCCGTCGAAGCTTTACATTTTACCCTTCTACATTTATATTCGTTATTTACAGCTGATCCATCCTTATTGTCCCAATTCATGTGCTTGTACGGGGCAACAAAATGCAGTTTAGCACCGAACCAGAAGTGCCAAAAAAGCTCCATGTGCAGATACAAATATTGATAATTGATAATGTGAATTTACAAGTGATTTGCAGATTGGGCACTATAATCACATACAAATAGATATTTGCATAGAATGCAGGCCGAAACTATGGACGTAATTTACAAAAGGAAAAGTACTGCTAAATTGTCTTCTAAACTCGTCATTTTGTAAAAACTATGTGATGAGAGTTGACCACGAATAAATCACCCACGGGAAGCTACTTCTGGTTACATCTTTGCATGGGATGATTTGCTAGCCATTCCACTTTTATGGTCCGTTATTGCGACTGCAACGTGAGCCCTTCACGCAGTCCTAACGTTAAATGGACGCCGAGTAAATCCAATTGTTTTCCACCTTCTGTGCCACAAAACCAGGCATCTCTAGAACCGCCTGCGGTCTCTGCTGGAAGCGCCGAACCGCTGCGTGCTTTCGTTTCAATCTCTCCTTTACAACGTCTCTGATCGCGGTCCTTTGGGTCGCACTGCGCATGCGTCACTGTCGAGGCACTTTAAAAACAAAACTTCAGGGTCCGTCGCCGCAGTGCTGTCTGTCAAAAGTCGCGTAATTTTCCAAAAAACACGACGGCGCGGACACAAATCTGTGCTCCGAGTAAATTGTCTTGTGGAAAGTTTGAGTCACCTTCGTCTGTGTTCACTCACTCGCCATTTTTCCTTGCTTTTAATAAGATCGTTCTTCCCCAACAGGTCATGTGGATGATTGATTACAATGTCTCGTTCCAGCGGGTTTTTCATTCTTATGGAGATTAATAATCACGTCACGAGATTCACGACCTACATATGCACGGGTGACGCAAGTGATATGCGTTTAAATACATGTAGACAGCGACGACGCTGATATTTCCGCCGCACTTGAACGCCGCGCCGATCTGCCTCCCTCCATTTTGTGTCGGTCGGCTCGTTTCCGGGCTTCCGAGAAGAGAGCGATAAAACAGCCAGCGGGGAGTATGGCTCTGCTCGCAGGTCGAGAGTGCGGCTGAACTTCCCCCCCCCGACGAGCTGCTCCGGCTATCACAAACAAACCCTTAAAAAAAAACAAAAAGTTGCTCCGGTTTCCCCGGTTCGGCGGCCGCCGCTCCAGCGCGACGTGTCACCGCCGAAGACGCCTACGTTGGCAGAAGTTGCAGCCGGCCGGAGCTTCGACTCCTTGACAGCTGGAAAGTAAACAGCTCCATGCTAGCAGCTAACGGCGGCTAGCTCCGGGGGGAACCGCCAGCGAAGCCGTCGACAGCGAGCCTGTTTTTTTTTCCGGCCGCGTCGAGTCCCACCGCCGGCTACCTCCCGCCCCCGGCTTCTCTCCGCCGAGCTCCCCCGGCCGAGGAACTGCCACAACGGCACTTTTCCATTCATGTTGTTTGGACGGGCGACGATATTCGTTTCACCGCCGCGTCGAGTTCGGGTGAGTAGGACCGAAGCTAACTCGAGTTTAAGCTAGCAGCAGGGTTCCGGGGGTGGGGAGGAGAGGCGGGGGTCCCTCCCCACCCGGGCACCGGGACGGGGGACGCGGCCGCCGGGCGGTTCGACAGCCCGCCCAGGCCCCTTTTCACGGAGCTCCGAATCTCTCCTCCCCCCCTCTTATTTTCCCCCTTCTTCACCCCGCAACCCCCTTCAATTTCGGGTTCCAGTGCAAGGAGTAAGGCGGTCAGGTTGGCGTTTTGTTATTCGACGCGGAATTATCGGTGTTTTCCCCCGGATTCCGGGCTGTCAGCGGCCGCGGAGGCCTCGGAGGGTTTCCTCCGCCAACTTCCTCGTAAGGCCAGGAGCGGCTCCAGAAGGGCCGGGGGCGCCGGGCGCCCAGGCCGGGCCCCCTTCCCCTGCTCCTTGAATATTTCATCCAATTTGTGTAACTATATTTTAACTTTATTTTAAAAAATTCAAAAAATAAATCGCAAATTTTCTCATATTTATTCTTCGGAGACACCTGAAAGCGGCACAAAAGCATTTGCAAGGAATAATATAAAGCAAGAGAAACACTCAGACGTCGGCAGGCGATCACATTCATAATTAAATAACACTGAAATAATGATTGAATTCCATCTGTTTTGGACAGAAGATAAAATTACAAGTTGTATTATATTCTCGTCCCTGTTCATGTCAGAATTATGTGTATGGTTTGTTTAAACATGGTTGGAGGTTCTCATCCCTGGGCTTCTTTAAGGGTAGGAGAGGTTTAAAAAGACAAAACGTAAGGAAATATCAGGAAAGTCAGGAACCTGCCGGAACCATATAATTATTGTGACAGAAATTGATAACAAGTTGCAAAGTGTGAACAGTGGATTTATTCTGACACAGAACAATCCTTTACAAGCTGCCGTCCTCAAGAACAAAAATGACAAGTTCTGCCCTCTAAAAGTATAAATAAGATTTAGATTCACTTTTCCACCAGAGTTGCTTTATATCCTCGATTTTCTGGAAAGTTCCATTTCCGCCGGGCATTTATCTCAAAGTGAGGCAGACTCTGCGGGCCTCGTTCGGAGAGGCAGTGGCGCCCCCTTGTGGCCCGGAGGTCCACCGGCTGCAGCCGTCGGTGTGTTTGCGTTGGTCGTTGGTCAGCTGACCGCCTGACGCGAGTTAAACTTAGGGGTCAAAGGTCAGGACGCGGAGAGGAAGCGGACATCCTCACCTACAGACGCCAGCCTGCCGCGCTCCCGCTCAGCCTCCGCCGCCCTGCCCCCCCCCCCCCCCCCCCCCCCCCCCCCCCGCCGGCCCCCGGCCCCCCCCCCGCGGATTCCCTCCCCCCCCCTCCCCCCG
>CAAKHD010012913.1:0-27721 GCA_901007705.1 Fistularia tabacaria | reverse complement strand
ACCGAGGGCTTGGTGATATTAAAAAGTAATTAAATAAACAAATAAATAAAACAATATTATATACATACACACATGTATGTGTATATATATATATGTTATGTATTTTTATATATATATATATATATACATATACATATATATATATACATATATATATATAATGTATATATATGTGTGTATATGTGTGTGTGTGTATATATATATATATATATATATATATATATATATATATATATATATATATATATATATATATATATATATATATATATATATATATATATATATACATATACATATATATATACATATATATATATAATGTATATATATGTGTGTATATGTGTGTGTGTATATATATATATATATACACACAGACACATACATCATTGCATAATACTCTACATGAAACTGTCACCATCATAATGAAGAGACGTTCAATGACACTGATATTTATGTGATTAAAAATCTTACTGTATGAATACTGACAGTGTATCAGTATAATAAATGTAGGTAATTCTTGGCCATTGTTGAAACATATTGCTTATTTTCCAGTAGCCTCTCCTTTGTGTTGATATTGATAAATTGCTTGTTTGTTTGTTGATATTTTAGATTCAATTTCATGATTTTTTTTTATCATGTCAAGCTGACTTTGACAGTTTAGTAGATTACGTTCCAGCAATGGTATTTCCCTGTGATTAGTTTTGAGTAAATCAATCAATAAATAAATAAATAAATACTTAAATACTTAAATACTTAAATAAACAAATACACTTTACAAAATCAATCACTTACAAATAAAGGAGACAACTGACTGGCAAATTACCAAATAACGTCATACTAGCAAAGATAGGTCAGCACTGAGAGGCACAGATTTATTTTCACACTCCATGCTAATGGCAGCCATGGCTGGGCATTGCCTCCATCTAATAATTTCATGAGCCTCTAGTGATGGATCACTTTCTCTTACTATTTCAAGGTCCATGAGAACCGTGCTACTGATCTTTTCAGCATGCCTAATGTGTAGAAATTGATTTGGAGAGAAAACATCTCAGATGTGTGTTTTGTTTTCATCCCTCTTTAATAGAACTTCACAGAGCAGGAAGTGTGTGCGTCATGAAATTCTCCCTGGTTATCTGCTTTCACACGCTCTGGCCAGCCGCCTGGCCTCAGACGGCACCAAGCTCTTACTGTCAGAAAGCCCCATGTACCATTTTGCACGCGGGAGGGACACACACATATACACACACAGATACTATATGCAGTTTGTTAATACCTAACAAAAGGGCACGCATCAAGGATGCACACATCCTTGCATGCATTGCATGCCGTAAACATCCCTGGATATTTCCAAAACAAAGATAAAGCCCGTAACATGAGATACCACTTCATTTTCCATGTTTGAAATGTATCTATTCTTGGAGGAAAGTCCAATCGGATTGAGCATAAGTTCCCTCTTTTTTTCTTCTTCCCTTTGCTGAAGTCCCGGCAGCGATGCATCTTGTTATGGAAAACTTCTCATTGAGCTTTAGGTGAGGGTGAGAATGTGTGAGGTCAGACCATGTGACCTTTAGCTGAAGCTGCCGGGCTGCCATTGGTCCAGAGCCAAGACCCCAAACCCTCGTACACCCCCCCTCCCCCCCATAGCCCACCAATTTCTCGCCGCCTGGCTGCTGTAAACAGCGCGCTCGTGCTGTTTGTGTGTCTTTACCTGGTTCGTCCCATCCGTGGCTAATGATTTAGAACATTAAATAAAATAAAAACTCCTTGGTTCAAATCTCCACCAGTTTTAATGTCAAATATAATCGTGTCGTCCTCAACGTTATATTGAAGTTGTACGACAATACACTACTGATTGCTTGAACGTTATAGCCAAGAGATCCTGGTAAATACTGGTTCGACGGCGTGTTTGCGCACGGATAAATGTTTTCTTTTGTCAAGACACGTGGAAACGATAGAAGTTACTGTCTGCAGCCGTAGATCAGAAAATACCCTGATGACCAATTTCACTGTAAAATATCTGTCTGATTTATCACTTCAGTTGGATCATAAAAACAAGCAGAGTTTTTTTTTTTTTTTAAGATGCAATAGATGCTATTCATACTTGATAAAATGCAATTACGGAAGCGGCTGGCTGATCCATCTCCCTCAGCACATTACCGAACCTACGGGCCTCTCAAAACCCTCCGCAGCATGAATATTGAGAGCTTGTTAATTATTTAGATTGGATGTGTAGCGATTCATGTTTGGATATTTGCACTTCCACGCTTTTATTTGAATTCCCAGCGGAGAGGAGGTGGAAGCTGCGTCGGCGCAGCGTGTGACTTCAGACTGTACGATTATTATTATTTTAAATTATAATTTTAAATATCAACAGGGTAGAACAAATCTCTCATCGTGATGTGCTGGTGTATTTTGCCTATGCCACGACAAAAGCGTGAATATTAATTCAACGGTATTGACCGAATTATGCATTGTGTGTATTTCCCGGGCACTAATATGTTTACATCACACGAGCGTGAAGTGATCTATCATTAAAATAAATTCAGAAGCGACTATTATGATTTTAACTAATACGGGGGAAAAAAAGTGTGCAAAAATTGTGACTATTAACTAACCAGCTTGCAACCATACTAACTTGCATTTTATTTAAGTCTTTAAAATTCTTACCTTGAGCGACTTGCGGGGGAAATCATGAAGGAGTTAAAAACGGGTCTGTTTATAAAGTCCCGTCCGCTGTTCCGGCCACAAATGAAGGTTGCCAAGTGAATCTCCCTGTCTCCAGGTCACCTCTGCGCACATGTGGATTGCGCGGATGTGTATTGAGGCTGCAGACGTGCGTATTGGCCTCGATAGGAGCCGAGGCTTATCCTGTCAGCTGATGGTTGCTACGCGTTACCAGCTCCATCAAAACCTGACACTCCGTGCAACAAAGCGCCTGGACTTTCTTTCATTTTTCTTCTTGAAGAATCCAGTCTATTTCTGGGGGTTGGGAGTTTAGGCCCCTTTGAAGCTCAGTTGGTTCCATTTATGCAAAGAGAATCAACCCTCTGTTTGTTATTTGTACGTTTCTTAATAATAAAAAAGAACATCTGGGCTAACTGTGATTTATTTCTCATCATCTCATCTCACCCCTCCCCGCCCCCCCTGAGAGATGACCTAAGGGCTCTTTGCAAGTCCTACATCAGCTTTCAGCGAGTGGCCGCGTTTATTTTTCCTTTCTACGCTGAGGTCCTTTCATTTAAATTGCGTATCTTTTCATATACAGAAGCTTTTAGTTGGGAAGTGGGCAAATTAAAACACGCACGCTTAAAACTGGGAGTAAATATGTCAGCCATTCTTGCGCTGTGTTTGTCTTTCTCTGACTCAGTCTCTCTCCCTGCGGTGCCTCCTCCTGTCCTCAAGCCGAGGAGCTGAAAGTCTCCTCCCGCCTCCTCATCCCTGCACCAGACCTCATAGTTTCCCCTGTGTGTGTGCGCGTGCTCGCGTGTGTGTGTGTGTGTGTGTGTGTGTGTGTGTGTGTGGAGGGGGGAGGAGGAGGGCGCACTCGCTTGTACCAGTTCGCGCAAGTCTGCAGTCACCCACTACCCCTTTTTGTTTTGCTTTCACGCGTTTGCACACCGTCGCGCATGGCTACGTACAAGTAATATAGTTGGTTTGTTCAAGTTTAATATCAAACAAATCGCTTTCACGGAAATGACATTTGATTAGAAAAAAAAGCACACAAATAGCGCTTTCTACGCCAACCTATTTGCCTTGAAACGCCCTGTTTTCAACCTCGAACTATAACGTGTATTTCCTACTGCCAGAGAGCCTCCGTGCCTTTTGAGTTCAAACTGGGAAAAAAACAAACAGACCGAAACAAAACACGAAAAGATAAACTAATGGAGTTCTGTTATTGTTGTGTGGTCAAACCCCTGTTTGTTGATTCCCGTGTTATTTCAAGCACCAGTGGGTGAGCAGCAGACATGTATTCAGCACTTAATCTGACGGAGCATCTTGTCTCTATGTGTATTGGAGCCGCCATTGTTTTCCTCTATAGATTAGCAGCACAAGTAGCTCGAATTATCGAATGTCTATAGACAGATTGTCGTTGCTTTGCACTGCTAACAGACTTCTAAAACAATGATTCAATAAAAGTCCCCCAGCAGGATGTTTTGAACAATATATTTACTTCCATTAAATAAAACACATTTTTTTGGGGATGTTGGAAAAAAAACAAACAAAAAAAAAAAATTCCGTACCAAATAGTATACACAGAGCAAAAAACAAATAATTTGTCGCAGGAACATTTTAATGTTTCATCTTTTCTTTTTCTTTTTTTAAACTCCAGAATTACTATTCTAAATCGATATTCACACAGACATTAATAATAAATTTATAATATGTTAGAAACACACAGCTTTTTGGTGCGTTTTAAGTATTTACATTCCCTTTTTTTGCAAGCAAAACATGATTCCTCTTTAGGGGAGTTTTTTTTCTCTTCTTTTTCTTTCTCCACATGCGTTGATCAATTGAACCTGGAGAGGAACGTAGGGCGAGAGCGCCTGGACGAGTAAGAGATGATAATTCGAATATATACAACCTTTCAGTCACAATTGAAAGTCTAAAATCCACGGGAGAACCACAACCCTCCTTCCTCCTCACCCCCCGCCGCCTCTTCCCCAACACCATGGCGAGCTTTGGAAAAGAATCAGCCTTTTTTTTCTCGGTGAAGCAGGGTGATGCTCGTCAAAGCGGAATAAACCTTTAAAAAATGCCGTTTTAGTTTGACTCCGGTTGAGCTTCTTTCAGTGGTTCATCTTCTAGTGCCCCTTTTTCCTCATTGAAAATGAAAAAAAAATAAGTATTTGTAGTAGTCTCTTGTTCTTATGGCCGGCAGTTTGTAGATCGTCCCCGTACACACTGCAAAAAATGAGCACCGCGACAAAAGCCATTCAACTCGAACCTCGCGGGGATAGAAGTGGCTCCGGGTCAGATCGGGGTGAGGGAGGAGGAAACATCATGGATAACATACATCACATTCCAGCTAAACTTTCATTTATTTATTATTACATTTTTTTCAAATGGCTGCGGATTCATACGTCCTTCGACGCAAGGCAAAAGAAAGATCTCACCGCCGTGTCTGCTCTCCTCCTCCTCATCTGGACAGGGAGAGAAAAAACTAATGACTCGCTGGAGGTGGTTATTTTTTGCAGTGCATGTCGGGATTAGACCGGTCTGTCCACCGCGTACTGGCAAGCGCTCAGATTAGTGGCCGGATTCTGCACACTGGCGTATCCGAAACTCGAGTGCTGCTTGGCTTTCAGTCTCAGGCTGGCCAGGCTGGAGTTACATGTGTCCCTGTACACGTAAGGAGGGGTCGGGGGCGCGTATGGGCACGCCGGCGTGGGCACCCCCGTGTTCAGAGACGGGTTGCTGAGGTTGTTCAAGTTATTGAGGCTATTGAGGCTGGAGCCCGGGACCCCGGTCACCGCCGAGGGCACCATGCTGGATGTCATGGAGGATATGGAGTTGGGCGGCGAGAACATGGTCTGCGAGGAAAGGGGGTTGACGTTCATTGAGTTGAAGAAGGGGAAGCTCTTGGTGGACAAGGAGGCCGACGTCAGGCCTTTGGCGGCCCAGTTGTTGTACGTGTAGCTGGGGTACATGTCGTCGTACGGCTGCATGAGTCCGTTGAACTGGGGGCCGAAGCCGTTTTTGCAAAGCTCGGCTTGTTGGTTTCTTTCCCGCTTCCTCCACTTAGCTCGTCGGTTCTTGAACCAAACCTGGAGCCAGGACACGAGAGACGGGTCAAGGAGGGGTCGAAAAGAAATGTAAATCCTTTCTACAACATTGGACGGACTAGTTCCCCTTAAACATTGGTACATTAGAAAAAATTAATAACTCTACATTCTCAGTAAGACACCCATACTAATATCACTATTGCGCACTGACGGCGAGTTTATTCTAGCGCAGTCCACGCTGACTCGGCGGTGCACAATCTCGGGGCGAAGCCTCCATGCGTCCCGGCCGATCCCTCGTCAAAAAACCGCCGGGGCGACAATTGCAAAACACACAAGCTTTGCACCTCTTTCACACGAGCAGCAGAACACGACTGGTATCTGTCACCGACACTCGTAAAAAGCCGTAAGTGTTAACAATATCTTTATTGTGTAATATACGCCGCATACGCTTTTTGAACACTAAAAAGACGGTGGCGAAACTACCGCAAACGTCTTGTTTCTCATTGCAGTTTTTTGTAATTCAGTAAGTAAACATGTGCATGCTAATCAAAATGACGTGGGAGTGAAGAGTATTCAAACAGTAGAGTGCAAATTAGTTTTTCAGCTAAATCCTGTTTATTACATATGACTTGCTGTGCGCGCCTAATAACGTCGTGTTAACAAAGCATTTTTTGGCGGAAAGGGAGGCAAATGAATGGGAACGATTTCCCCTCGTCGTCCGTGTTTCTCCACTCCTGAAGCGGGAGGGGGGCACTCACCCTGACCCGGGCCTCCGTGAGGTTGGTCCACACGGCGATCTCCTCCCGCGTACTCATGTCCGGGTACCGGTTCCGCTGGAAGGTGGCCTCCAGCTCCTGCAGCTGCTGACTGGTGAAGTGAGTCCTCTGCCGCCGCTGCCGTTTCTTCTTCGACGGATCGTCCGAGGAGTCGTCGTTTTTGTTCTGGTTCTTCTCTTTCTCTGCCGTGGCGATAGTTGGTCGCGGTCAGGCCACAACAATAAAAAATAACACATTGAAGCTTTAAAATAATACGCGCTGAAATGAAAAGTGACTCGGCCCTTTTTTCTAATTTTAAAATTCAAACTGTAATCTCTTGTCAATACCCAATTTTCATTGAGATCTTTGACACAAAAGTGAAACTTTTCTGCAGGACGCGCGGTTGAAATGACAGCAGCAGCCGCACATTGATTTTTGCCCCCTCTCTCCATCAATGTCACCGATCTCCCTCTCCCTCTCTTTCCAATGAAGACATCTGCAGTTTGAAATTAAATAAATACATTTTAAAACATAATATGCATCCCCTCCCCTCCTCTTACCGACAGACTCCGGGCTGGATGTGTCGGACACCGTGTGCACCTCTAACCGGTGCTTAGAATCCACGGACCGCTGCAGCGGCTGTAAACTCGAGGCCATGGCCAGAGCCGTGTGCTGCGTGGGGGCGAGTTTATTCCCTGCTAGATGGTGATGATCGATGTTTAAAGGATCCCTCATAGAGTTCATGGGTGAATGGGGAAAAGGAAAAAGGAAAGCACAACTGGCTGTCAGAAGCAGATTAAGTCCCCTCTTAGCGCGCCCGGGATACGCCTGCGAACGTCCGTCTGTGGAATGTATTCGGCTGTCCGAAAACACGCACGACCGCGCGTCGGAGACGAGAAGCTCAGTTTGCGCGCTGGTTCAAAAGAGGCCATGGAGCGTTGCCATATTAACGTCGGCGGCCGGCGGCGGCTACCTCGGCTGACTATCAGAGTGACAAGGACAGGTAGGTGATATTAGATCCAGAGGCACAAGCACGCCACGCCGATCTCTCTTCATTTCAGCTGTTGCATGAGCAGCCTGCCGTCCAACTGCGCCCCTCTTCAGCCGGCGACGTCACGGCCCTTGTGCCCGCCCAGATCCTCCCGACAGGCGAGTCCGTGTGCTCGTGATGGCGCGCCCAGCCAACCGTAGCGCTCGGAAACGAGATATGTCTATCCAATTCGTTCACGCCGGCGCTCCCGACTATTTTCCCCCCTTTTCCAAATAAAAGCATGTAAAGAGAGAGACGGGACGCGCAGTGTACCCGCGGCGCCCCGAGGTGTCGTTTCGCTGCAGCCCGAGACCAAAAAAACCCCAGAAAACCTCTGAGTTCGGCCTGATTTTATGAGTTGTGGTTCAGTGGCCCAGTAAAACAATTCTCTTCTATTGATGCCCGAGTCGAGCGCAGCCGGCACAGTTTACTCAGTGACTCGCGGTGGATAAAACAAACCACTGGCTGGATTCTGAATTAAGAAAAGGAACAGATGGAAAGATGCGCAATGAATGTCAAACGCGACCACCTTCCAAGGCACATCGAAAAGCAGCTTTTTTATATAAGCAACAAGTACGCTTCAAAATGTATATACTTTGAAACTCCTCGCCCGTTTGCTGGGAGAGTTATGCGCTTGTGGACCCACGGCCAGAGAACAGACGACTTAACATTTGATTTTTTGTTTTTTTTTTTAATGAAAGAAAATTACGTCCTTTGTCATTTACACCTCACTGCAGTTCAATGGGTCGCGTTGAAAAGCCGGAAGTTATCTGACCTCCCCTGCCTATCCGCGCCTCCATCACCCCCGTCAGGGTTGGAGCTCCCCCACCGACCCCACTGGGGCCACCGTTAATGGCGCAGACTCGCTGTTGTTGACAGCGGATTTACTTCTTTTTTTTTTCTTGAGAACCTAACTTGATATCTCCCTCCGCACTTTGCATGTGACCCCCCCCCCAAACCCGACCGCTACCAGCGCCCGCGTATTTTGCTAATCTGATAATACCGTAATTTGCCTCAGAATTTCTGCAGAACTTTTATATTCATTTTTATTTTTTATTTTGATGAGTTTGATCCGGGACAGCAACGGGAGTCTTCTTTTTACCACCGTTCTTTTTTTCTTTTTTTCTTTTTTTCAGTGATAGCGGGTGGAGAAACGTCAGCAGGGTAACTAGATAATGGGCGGATATACTGTCAAGACTGATGGCATAAAAAGGATGATCATAAACATCTATATATATTAATTTATATTTTATCAGTTCACTCGGGCTACACTTTTTCCGTCTCAACATGGCCCGGATGACGCCCGTTCAGACAGGCACATTCGAATTTGGCCCTGTTAAGAAGTTACGGGCCTAATCCCGTGAAAGCCCCTCTGATATATAAATACCAGCAGACCGTGGGCCGTGCACCCATCACGCACGCACGCATGCGCGCGCGCGCACACACACACACACACACACACACACACACACACACACACACCGGGGAGGGAGACTTTGCAAAGCCAGGGAACCAATCCTCTTTCACATCGAGCAATAAAACCTTGTTTGGATGTTGCAGCTGAATGAAGGTGATGCGCGTTCGCGGTGAAAGTAAGATTGTTTTTAAAATCCGAAAAAACAACAGAGATTGATTCATCAAGTGCAATATGTGCGTAGAAAAATAATTGAACATCCCCTGTATTTTTTTCTCCCACATTGAAGTCTTATTTACAATAATGTATATTTTTAAATTTTAAACAATCTTTTTCCAAGGCAGAGATGCCCCCTCTCCTGACGTATTCTAATACCAAACTTGAAGTGGATTATCGGTTTCCTCTTCATTTCTACCTTCCGAATGCTTTATCTCTCTTCTGCGGATTACTCTGCGCAATAGGCCTCCGTCATAGAGGGCCATTAATTAGCAATTCAGTCAATAGGGTGATAGGGGCGGGGTGGTGGTGGTAAGGCTTTTTACATGGGATTAAGGAGACATCAGATTCCTCCATTAGTGTATTCCTCCTCACGAATGGAGCCTTCATTATACCTTTAGCTTTTTTTCTCTCCTTCCCCGAAGTCAATCCAACAAGCGCAGCATATATTACAGCCGCAGCTGGATGGCCAAGGCGGCTTGTTTCTGTATCTCTAATCATCGCGGACTCATCTCCAGGTTCTGCTTTCCTTTTCCTTTTTTCTATTTTTTTCTATTTTCAAATTTGTAACCGGCGGCCATTTATTATCTACAGAAAAGGGGCGTACAGCCTGGAATTTGTCAAAAAAAGAAAAAAAGGAAATACGGGAAAGTGGATGACTTTACTTTCAGGTACAAATTGATATGGGTGATTGTTATTCCATGTTTTATTTATTGATATTTTTTTTAAATGATGCAGTCAATGCAGTGGTTGAAATGGTTAGCTGAACAAATAACTGGCTTTGTTAACCCATCAAGATGCATTTTTTTTAAATCCACAACTAAATCTTGAATGGGTGATATCTGTGTAACCCCGAGTATTCGAGTATAGTTGCAGGGTTGGAGTGATGCTCACTTTGGATGCATGTCCACCTCTGGCCACTAAGTGTCGCTCCAAGACAGTGAGCAGCCTGGATTTACCGGCAGCTGCACAACATGTCAAATCCTGTAAACTAAACCCGCAGGAACTTCTTTGACGATCAAAATTGGACGCAGGGCCTTTGGTTTGGGATTAGTAATAATAATAATAATAATAATAATAATAATAATAATAATAATAATAATAATAATAATAATAATAATAATAATAATAATAATAATAATAAAATAAATGTTTCTTATGTTGAGGACAGCATCATCACTCTTGCCAGCTCTGAAATTAGTCTGTATTCTTCACGTGCATAAATAAACCAAAAATACAAGACATTTATGAATCGATCCTTTCAACACATATATTGTGTACAATGTGAAATTGACTAGAATAAAATCAAATTAACAAAAAATAAAAAAAAACAAAGCTAACCGTTAACAGAGGTCATGTGCGCAATACAATAAATGGCAAGAACTGACCAAAGCCAAGAGCAAAATGTATTCTAATTTTTTTGCTTTCTCGACAGAAAACATGCAAACGTAAATCTTTTAAATTCAAAATTTGGGGCATTTAAGTAAATAATCCAATGATTATTAGGTGCGTTTAAAATAAATGCGCAGTATTGATGGACGGATTAGACGCCTTACCTATTTGTGCGCAGGTGGTGGCCAGTTTCCGGCAGTGGGAGTCCATGATCGCAACAGGAAGAAACCAGCTTCTGAAAGA
Source organism: Fistularia tabacaria (assembly GCA_901007705.1). Taxonomy (NCBI): domain Eukaryota; kingdom Metazoa; phylum Chordata; class Actinopteri; order Syngnathiformes; family Fistulariidae; genus Fistularia; species Fistularia tabacaria. The sequence goes on along the minus strand of CAAKHD010012913.1, from coordinate 16,945 downwards.
AAAACACAGACAAAAGATGCCATAATTAGACTTAAAGAGAGATAAACCGCCTTCCCACGCGGATTACAGACACGCCGTCCGTGAGCACCAGGCCAAGACGTGCCCACATGATTAAAAAAAAAGCTGCGTGTCATGCCACACAATAATACTGTTACAAATGTAAAATTAAATTGCGGTCCATTGCAAGTGAAGTATGTTATTAATGTAATGATTTTTTTTTTTAAAAAGTAACGACACCGATTTCAACAAAATTGCCAAAAACGAAATTGCCAAAAACTGGCATTCAAGGAGTGAATGTGCCCCTTTTCTTACAAGACTCAAATGTAATTTTTCTTTTTTGGAATAAAAATATCCTCTGACAAGGCAAAAGACAATGTAATCGAATAAAACACAAACGATGAAAACATTATATCAAATCTTTTTTTTTTTGGATTGGGCTGCTTTAAAACTCACTTTTTTTATTCCCCTCACTAAATGTATTTCCGAGCGTGTCCTCTCCGCATCGAAGCCGCCGCGCTGAGACAAATGCAGTGTTTTTATTTCTCCTCCTGCGTGCAGCCTGCGTGCAAACTGCGAGTGCACCGATTCCGCGGTAAAATCACGGGATTAGAGTCTGATTGAGATGTCTGTCGGTGGGATATTACAAAATTCATTACCGCAGCCCTTCTACTACCTCGATATGAAGTTACACAGATGGGGGGTTTTATTAGTCCAGGCTCTCACTGTTTGTTTATGATAATTCAAGTCGCGGGTGGGGGGGTGGGGATGGGAGGGGGGGGTAAAATTTGCATGCAGTCACGCTGTTAACCGTTTTCCCTCAGTCACTCACATCACCTGCTCTACATCAGGTGTTTTTTTTTATTATTATTTCCATTATTGCTATTAGGTTTGGAGTGAAAAAGATTGCGATATTGGAGGTTAACTTTTTACATGGAGTTTACCTGAGCAACCTTTCGTCTCAGCGGCCCCCTCAGATTGAAAAAGAGTGGAGGTCAGGCTGTAAGGTGGAGGGTTGCAGCATGAGGCTCCATGTTATCTAATCAGTCAGATTTAATGAGGGGCCCCTCTACTATTTCAGCTCCACGGGGCCCTCCATCACACCCGCCCGTCAAACTACCCTGGCCTTTTAGATTCTGCTGGACGGTGTTTATAAATATACTGACGATTTCCAACGCAAGTCCGGCCTTGAATCAAAATAAATTATATGAATAACACAATGGACTGACGCAGAAAAAAGAATCAAGATAATTACGTGATATTAGAGCAAAATACTGTACTTTGTTAATTTAGCAAGAAAGACACATAATAATAATAGTGGCAACAACAACAACAACAACAACAACAACAACAACAACAGCAGCAGCAACAACTATAATAATAATAAAAACATAATGCATTTCCATGTGGATTATGTGGTGTAAAATAACCAAAATTAAGAATAAAATTTAATACTTTTCACTGTCTAAGAATAGCCTTTAGTGTGGATCCAAACAGGAAGCGTCTCTAAAATATGGCCATATCAGCATTACGATCACGCGTTGCACGTACGCGCAGTCTTCTGCAGCAAGAGACGTTCGTTCCTGGTAGGTGAATACCGGTGGCAGCCGCCGCACCCCCTCCCGGCGCGGACAGTAAGAGCTGACGTCCCCCACGGCTGATACGACCACGGTGGGGTTGCGAGACGGTCAGCGGGTACCGGGAGTAACCTCTGCCTTGGGATTAATTTGCTGAGGTTACAGAGATGCGTCAAACACACGTACCGACTGCTACGGCTTTTTTTTTACCGGTCACTTTAGGCGCAGTCATGAATAAAGCGACCGGATTGCTGCATTTAATCTCGATTTAATACACATTATCCCGTTGATTCACAAAAGTTGCACTTTTGAATCAGTAACCAAGTTGCGATTTTTTCCCTGGTCTTGGTTATGCCTACTCTCTCAACCCCTCATATACCCACACTCTTCAATTTTATTTATTTCAACCACACTCCATCACACTTAACGATACATCATTATCATCCGCCGACCCGTGAGGCGATGCCTGTCCGTGCATCACTTCACGGTCCTTTGCGTTATAGCCGCAGGTTCGAAATCCGCATCAGAGAACCACAGGAACGGTTGGAAGAGCTCGAAGTGTAACAAATTCCTTCACTTGCATTTACTCACACCCCCCTTTGAAAAAAGAATGTGTGTGTGTCTACAGACTCACCAGTTGTGGACACCGGTGGGGCTTGATCTTCCCGGTCGCCTCTGATAAGTGGAGTCTATCAGGAAGAGATAAATTCCAGCGTCCAAACTTAGTTTGACCGTCTGCAGTCAAAGTCGGGCCAAGCGGAACGTCCGTGGGCTTTTTCACGTCTGACTTTCAGGCTGGAGACGCGGGATTCTTGGCTCACTCTGTTATGTTATCCAAAAAAAAGGAAAAGGTAAAAAAAAACAACAGACGCAGCGCTACCTTTACAGCCGCTTCATGGACGCTCGCAAATTACCGTCTTTTTGCGGCGTCAGGCGAGACGGCGAAAAAAAGTGGCGTTTCCCCTTTCTGCGTCTCTTCTGTCCTCCTCAACTTTTCCCCCCTTGAAAGACGCGCCGAGAGTGGAGCATTTTCCTCGTTCTTTTGAGCTCAGAGACGGACCCGTGCATGTATGCGTGTGTGTTTTCGTGCACGCGCGTGTGTCTGTGCCTGTGCTTTGAAAGGGGTGTGTTTGCGTATATGTGCGTCTCGTGTGTCAGAAGATAAACTTGGAGCTTCTCAACTTTAAACAACCAGAAATTCAGAATGGCATTTTTAAAAAGCTCATATAGGGAGGTAAAAAAAGAAAAGAAAGACTGATAGCCCGCCCCAGTGCGTCTGTCGCACCAGCACGCCGAATGGAGGTGCAGGCGAGCAGAACTGATGGTTCGATTCCTGACCTGCTGTTTTAATACCGAGAATCTCCGAAAGCTTGCCCTGCAAACCAAAAAAAAATCCAAAGCAAAACCAAAACAGTCGTCATGAAATTCTGGACTCAATCCACTCAGTCCTAGTTGATATAGAGATACCATTCTCGCCCCGGCCTGTTATGTAACCCGGAACAGTAGCGCCGTAATTAATGTTTAATTAAGCGGGCTGCTTAACATATTTATAAAGCACCATGATTCGGAATATTTGAAGATGGATGGGAAACAGCCAAATATTTAAATGGGTGCATTAGGGCTTCTCCGGAGCCAGACAGAGCCCTATCGTGTTGCAGATTTATGTGCAGATGAAGTGAACAGCTGGCTTGGATGCAAATGTTCTTTATAGATCCGTTTGGATACAGACTGATTTTTCTTTTTTTTTTCTTTTCGCCACCCTTTTCTTCTTTTCGCATCTCAAGTGAGGGGAGCAGACCGGACGCAGGTCTGTGCCCCCCCACCCCACCCCCACGTGCCTAATCCTTCTTTTACATTTTTAGTCATACTCCCATTAAATCAGTAATTAATGGGCGCGCCCACACGGGAATTTACAAAGAAAAAAAGAGAAGGGGGGGTTGGGGGTTGCACAGAAACAATACATCATCGCCCCAAAAATTGGCGAATCAAGTATCACACGTAATAAAGATCAACACCTGATATTGTGATGGTGATTTTGATGATGTCAACTATGTCATGTAGGCGTTGCATAGGCCCCGCAAGGCCGCGTTTATGACTACCCTCAAACGCATGGATGGGGTAAAAGTCGTGAACCACAATCATGGATAAATAAATAAAATATATATGAGTGTGTTTGTAGTGGAGAACAGCTCATTATTTTCCTTCCGACAGTGACACGCGTGTTTCTAATAGCTGACGCATTGGGAAGACACGCGCACTCCCACTCAGTCACTCGTGCGTTGAGGAAAACAACAAAAAATAAAAATAAAGTGGCAGTCTGCATCGAGCACGTCTTCAGACTGCGTCCCGCTTGCGCTCCGAGACAGGCGTTATGGTCGCTCGTGGCCCCTTCGTTTAATACAAAGAAGAAAAAGATGAGAAAGGAGAGAGAGAGAGAGAGAGAGAGAGGGATGAGAGAGAAAGAGAGGGAGAGAGCAAGAGAAATCAGTCAAGAGCCTCCTCTTTCTCACGCAGAAAAGGTGCGGAGGAATGCCTGGAGTTCAGAGGAGGCTGGCGGGTATGAAATCTTTCGCCTCGGGGGCCAAACTGGCGGCTTCTTTTCATTTCAAGCGCTTATCGATTCTCCGTTGTCATCTTTGGCGACGCAGAAGGACACTTGAAAGAATTTCTGATGTGAGAAACAGGGTGACCTGCTCGGCTGATGCCCTCGTCTGATTTTTAACGAGCACATCAGCCCGAGCTGTACAGTTGGATATGTCAACCTTTTTCCATCTCCCCTTCTCTCCTCCTCTCCCCCTGTCCTCCTGCACACTGGAGAAGACTTTAAAACACTATTCTGCTTTCATGTATATCAGCGCGTATCCATGGCTGTACTTGAATAAAATCCGTCACAGACATGTAACAGCATCTAAGTTTTCCAATTTGGCTGCCCTTCATACAGTGTCAGACATTTTCATTTTGAACTTTCATTTCTTTTTTTCTTTATTTTATTGTAAAGACCTATCTGCTTTCACTCTTTCTCACTCTGTGATTGATGACGCCCCCTAAATTTCACACCACTGTAGGCTTAACATAATCTAATAAAGCTTGTAGAGATAAGGTGATAAAACATGTCCATTTGAAATGGGATTATTTTGATCTGTGAGGCCACATAAATATGCCTTTCAAAGGAATGCAGATTTTCACACTTTTCAGATAATACACACAGTTGTTAAAGGTTTCTCTATGGGCTATTTTTATGCCAAATTATACCTTGACTCAAACGTATCTTTCTTATTGCGTATCAGGCCCTGTTTTATGTCCTTGGGAAATAAATCGTTTTTATAAAAATGCTGTCTCCCTGGGCTGTACATTATCCTCATGCCATGAGGAATCAATTAAATCAGTCAAACCAAAAATGTGCTTAGAGGAGCTTTGGTATGATTTCTTCCCTTGCATTGCAGCATGTCTTCTGAATTTACTCAAACACCGCTTCAGCTGAATTTAATTTTTTTTTTCTCCCTTCATTGAGTGATGAAGACATATTTTCTATATGTACACACATACACATATATATATGTGTATTCCATCTCTCAGTGTGTTGACTAACGCAGATTGGAAGAGGCTACATCCTTCTGGGATGCTCTCTGCACATACAACCAATGAAGGTGTCTATATTTAGATTTTATTCATCATGGTGTCATTGTGTGTTCTATCCGACCAAAACCCAAATGGACAAACCGTCCTCAAACATCCACAGATTTTGAAACCAATCACTTAGTGCACTGGCATAACATTAGAAATATGAAAAAAAAAAAATCTCGTAATGCAGCTTTTACATGCCTAAAATAAGTGAACACAGCAGAGAAGAGTTGAGGAGGGTGATGAAGACTATTTAGAGACAGACAGGAAAAGGAGAGACAAAACACAAGTCGAGACTTTTCTCCTCTGGGACAGAAATATCCTGTGTGTAATTCCATTTGTCAAGTATCACTCCAGTAACATTAATAACGAAAAAGCTGCCTGTAAATTAACCAAATTAAAAGGGTGGCTCTTTGATGGCTCTTGAGCTTGTTGAGCGGCTTTATGCTTGATCCTTACTATTCTAGCTCTGTCACAGAACCAAAGGGAGCAAGACTGCACCAACACTATGCACTCCAACTCAGCAACATGGTTTGTGGTTTAGAAAGTAATATGCAAGGCCAGTAAATGACTTACATGGTTGTCTGCCCTCACTTCTCCTGACATGGCCAGCTAACATGGTCTATATTTAAAAAGCACTCAGGTCTTCGTCTTTGTCTTCTTCTGTAATTATCTTATCCTCAGCTTCCAAAGAAAATGTTTGGCTGATGTCATTGCGGTTTTGCTCCTGTGACTGCTGTAATATTAATCGCTTGCATGAGACAGCTTCAAATGAATAACTTCTAATTAAATTGTGTTGCTCCTTTTGAAAAAAAAAGAAAAGAAAAAAAAAGAACATATTAACTCCTGTCATTGCAGGGCAGTCAGAAAAGGCTGTCTCCACTCCTCTTGACTTTGGACATGACACGACTTTGGTTGAGCATTATTAAAAACGTCCCTGAGACTAGGACGGCATTCATTAGACTGACAGCCACAGACAGACAGCGCAGGAGTGTTGTTGATCTTTGGGGAAAGTAATAGTCAGTGCATGCATAAACACACATGGCTTCAGCCTTAATCACAGGTGTAAGCAGCCCAATAAATTGCTGAAGTAGGTCTCTGATCAATTACATGAAAAATCAATGGGAAGCTGCCACTAACCTGCCTGAGGGGAAATCGGCCAAGAATGAAATTGGTGTGATAAAATGACTATGATGCTCCCTAGCACATCAATAACATGTAAAACAGTTCAGCTACATGTTAACTCTCCTGTCAGCAGACCCAGAGGTTGACCCAAAGGTCACAACTGGAATCAGCTTATTCCTAATTGGTCTTCTGTGGCAGAGAAAGAAAGAAGGCATGAGGAGAGGGGAGAGATGGTAGCAAATATGTGGTATATTGAGACTGAGTTAGGCCCTGATCGGTATATTTCTTTATAAAAATGATCCACAGAATGTATAAAACGTACATTTTATATAAAAAATTGTAGTTGAACTGTATATGCTCTAATTGCCACCAGCAGCTTAATTCAGAATGAATTAGAAGAGGGAAAGACAGAGTCAGGCCACATTAGAATTAATTTGATACAACAACCTTTTTTCTGGCTTTGACACCATCTACTTTAGGGTCATTATGGTTCACTCTCTCACCCCGAAAATGTTCAGTGTGGGTCTTTATGGAATTAATGCTATGTTAATTGTAATCACAGTGCATATGGAATATTTGGGCAGTTCAGTGGTTCGCGCTTCAGCCTAACAGCCCGGATGACCTTGGTTCGATTCCGACAGCGGACCTTTCTGTGTGGAGTTTGCACGGTGTCTGTGTGGGTGTAATCCGGTTGGAGCAGGTTGGGAGAGTACGGGGAGTTTGTATATGTATCCCTGTGATTGACTGGTGACCAGTCCATGGTCTCTCAACCGCCAACTCTGTTACCCTGAGTGCAGGAGAAGTGGCAGACAATGGAAGAATTTATTTCACAACCGAATTTCCCCTATTGAAATTTTTACCAGAGGAAAGATGTTCTTTGTTCGGCCAACAAGAGAACTTGATACAGTGGCAGTACATTAAGCCAAAAAATCCTGAATTTCCAGGTACAGGTTATTTTTCAAAATGGTCAACATTGTATTGATCCCATTATTCATTCAGGTCACCAGTTGAGTAGACACAGGAGGCTTTTTTGTCTCCTATTTCTGAAAGTGGGGCAACACGATGGCACAGTGGTCGGCACTTCAGTCTCACAGCACAAAGGACCCTGGTTTGATTCCGACAGGGGACCTTTCTGTGTGCAGTTTGCATGTTCTCCCTGTGTCTGCGTGAGTTTCCTTAGGGTTCTCCAGTTTCCTGCCACCGTCGAAAAAAAACATGCAGCAGGTCAATTGGAAAATTGGTTGTCTGTTTATATTTGTGGCCCCTGTGATTGACTGGCAACCAGTCCAGGGTGTACCCTGCCTCTCACCCGATGACAGCTGGGATAGGCTCCAGTATCCCCCGTGACCCTAAGTAGGATAAGGGGCAGACGATGGATGGATGGAGAGAGTGAATGGTTTTGGTCTGTATATGTGGCCCTGCGATTGCTGACTACTGCCTACATGTGCAGGAGATGAGGTATGATTCGTGAGACTGACAACTCCTATGTTTGCTGTTTTTTTACGCCCTACATGGAGCATCAGCTATAGCCCCAAAACTTTGCAGCCTCCAGCTGCTAGGATTCAGGTGGGTGCTACAGTACATAGTGGAAAATCCATATGCCAGTTGTACCCAAGGTCTTGCAATATGCATCATCTGATAGGCATCTTTGGATGACAAACCTCTCAGGACAGATAATATGGTTTAATCTTTAATTATGCACCATTTTGTGTGGGTTGTGATGCTCAAAAAATAACCAAACTTCTACAGCTGCTTCTCACGCAATGTAACGTTGGGGGGGGGTCTTTTTGGGCCACTGTGCGTCCCATAATGGTGCAGTTACACAGTTTGACCACTACGTCAAATTAGCTTCAAAGACTGGCGCTGTTCCCAGAGGCTTGATCCAGCCACCCTGTTAGTATCCACAAACTGAAATAAACCAGAGCATGAAGATCCCAATATTACCATTAAAGTGAATTTTTTGGAAAATGTTCTCTATAAATTTTGTGATAATGGATAAAGACAGTTGGATAGGAGGAATGGTGCAGCTGGCACTATTCAATTACAATTCATGATGTAGCTGACCAGACTAGAGATGGACTTCCTAGCTAAAGGATTTCTGTAACGACACAGTGCCCAGCCTTTATCTCAGCTGTCAGCATAAAGGCAAAACATCTCCAAGCCTTCAGAGAGCACTGAAACATAATGGAGAGCAATGTGCACGTTGCGCAAATAGATTTCCTTTACACTAAAGACGAGAGGAGCCTTTAAATCCAAGACTACAAAAAACCCACAATTTCATTTTGATGAGCAGTAATTGTATGGTACAGAACAAATTTAATGCAAAGGCAGCATAAAGGCTAATGGGTTCCTCAATTTGATACAAAGTGGTAACAGATGCAAAAACAACATAGATGCCCTTACCTGTAAGGCAAGTTGGTGTCGATATAGGTGTGTGTGGACACTGTTTGAGTGTGCTTTTGTGTGTTAATGTAGTTCTGCAGTCCCTGGACCATTGTTGTGGACACAATACAATACGCCTCTCAGTGCAAATCCAGGAAGTTAATAACTATTTCACTTTGGAACTGAAAGGGTGAACCCACATCAGACCTCAGCTTGATAATATTATTTCAAACAACAATCCCGAATTGTTCAAAGATGCCGTCGAGCAAAATTAGGCTGATACATAACGTAGCAGCATCTAATGTGATATTGTTCATCCCAGCCAAATATATTTCACCTTTGGATTTTGGTGTGATCAGGGATGGTTTTACAAGCTAGTGACAGCAGTCACTTTCATCAAAATCCACTGTTAATACAAAACGGCAGTTCACAGAGCTCAGACAGCCGCAGTGAGGAAAGTTAATGAATGCAATAGGAGGAGTGTGATCAACCAATGCTGAATATTTGCAGTCTTTAACATTTTTGAAGGAAGACTTTGTAAATTGGTGCGAAACTGGAGGTGAAAGTGGGGCATTATTTGGCGTGTCTCAAGCCTTTTGACAAATGCCCGGAGTCCCATCAAATCTCTGGAGTCTGAAGTTACAGCTCTCAACCTGTGCTCAGCAACATAAAATGACTTTAATACAGATTCAACAATATGGCAATTTTTTTAATTCAACAATGAAATGAATAGTAATCAGAGCTGCTAATTTTTCAATAATATTTTCAATATTTTGCTTTCCGATAGAATTTCAAGTCCTTAGAGTTGTAAGGCTAAAGTCAGGACTTAATGTTTGTGGAAGTCAAAAGTGTCTTTTTGTCTTTTCTGAAATCATAAAATTGCTGTTCATGTGCATCCAAATTGGATCTTAAACCAGTCTTTGGTTTAGAGACATAAGTATATGTTATTATGACACTATCCTTTGAGTCTTACTGACATTTAGGTCATGTGACTCGAGTTATATGTCTGTGTGAAACTATATTGCCCTTACTGATGCAGAAATCGAAAATGGATGTCAGTGAAAGAGCTGATTCTGTTTTAAAATAGTCTGGTTATTTTCATTATGATAATTACAGAACAATACGCATGTGAAAATGATCAACCTGAAAAAAGTCGTAACAATGTCAGAAAAAAAGTAGTCTTTGCTGTTATTGGGGGGGTCACTTAAATATTCTTAACCACTTAAATACTATCAAAATGACAAGAATGAGGAAGAGTTTTTTATTTCATATTCTAGCTCTTTTCCCCTAAGCCTGATTACGCCTCATCAGGCAGTGAATTGAATTTTTCTCCGTTTAAAATTCAATTTATTCTAGGACTAGCCTGAATCTGTGTCTGAGAAAACTGTCTCTTTAGTTTTTCGCTATGACCAGCATAAATATGCAGTTTAATGGAATTTTAGATGAATGACAGAAAAGGCAGTAAACAATCTCTACATAATAATGACAATGTAGGTGGATAACAAGCTCAATAGGAAAATATAAGCACCAGATTTAACTTGAGAAATAAAAGTGTAATTCAACGGGATCAACACCAAAACTTAGAGAAAAATATCAGGACAAAGAGGAGGCAGGGAGAACCAAGGGAGGTTGGATTCAAGATGGCTAATCTGAAATCAGGATGCTGGTCCCATTTCGTGTATTCTGATTAATTCCTGTGTTTCACACTCACCTAACTCTTTTCACTGAATCCCATTTGCTACACAAAATACACACCCCAACTGAATGAATGACCCCATGGCCATACATTTAACATAAATTTAAGATGCTGAAGAGTTAACATCCTCTTATGCTATGATCAACTATAAGCTTGTATCCTTCACTTTTATGACACACATTGGCCCATAAACTGGACGTACGCTTGTTGTCAATAGCTGCCTCAAACATCTTTAAATCTTCAGAAGTCTGTAGTAAATAATGGCACATACAAACCTCAACAACCTTATGGCCTTTCCCTCCGATCTGTACTTCACATTCACTAATCCATTAGCAGGGAAACATCAAGGGAAAGATGATATAGGGAGCTGTGTGTGTGCGTGTGTCTGTCTATTAATACAAGAACTCAAGCGATGTGCGGTGGTTTCTCTGCAAGTGTCACGGAAGTGAGATAGAGCAAGGGAGTGAAAGATAGTGGGGGTGTGCTTGAACAACGCGGCTAAGATGGGGGTGTCTAATCCAGTCCCAGTGTGAAACTGTTGACATTTGTGCTTTTTTTCTCCTTCATTATGTGACTGGGGCTGTTTTGCGCTGGATTAGCTACAAATCTCCCATGCAGCACATTCAGCATGCCACAAGTAGTTTAACTTCATTAATAATGGATGAAGAGATTGTAATCCAGGACTAAGAGAGCATGCAGGAGCGCCATACACACAGAAGAGAGACAGGAGTAGAAAGGGCATCCCTCTGCTAGAATCATGTTTTTCCCGCTTAAGATCTTGTGATTATTATAACATTACTAATCATTCATACCCACATTTATATTACATCAATACCAATTTCATTGATTGTAATTTGTCAAGAGCCCACAAAGGTAGGGTGTGTATAATCAAGAACGTGGACAGGAGAATAAAAGGGGTGGGGGACTTCGGAAGTCTCGGGTGTGCATATGGCAGTATCTTCCATCGATTGTGTTTGTTCAAGCTTCTCATTGCAGACTATTATAAAAGACCAGGGGACAAACCCTTGCCTAACAGAAGGATAAAAGGGTATTAAAGGTATACATATTCTCTATTTTGCTCTCTTTTCTTCCAGCTTTGACTTCTGTTAAGGTAATGATCACACGGTCTATGTAACACAAAGGCCAGTGGTGGAGGGGTAGAGATTTAATTTTGTTAGAAGCCTAAATTTCAGTGTTCTCTGTATGTCAAAATATCTTCTTTGGTTATAAAAAAAAAACACATCACATTCACAACATATATACTGTTAATGGACTTGCTATTTCCTAAATTTTGTCAAAAATAGTTTAGTTATAAGCCTTTATAAGAACATCTCACACAGCGTACTTTTTTTAAGTATTTAAGTATTCATTTTTCATTTCATTTTCTGATAAATGCTTTCAAATTTTTTGCATTTGTCCTTTTAATTTCTTGTTAGCTGTTGAGTAGTTTCTTGCCTAGTTTTAGGTGATTGTGTTGCAAATTTTCCAGTAAATTTTCTTAAGTTTTCAGATTTTTCAAGGTACTTTTACCTTTTACCTAATTTTAATTTTTTTCAAGGTTTTTTTTTAAATTAAAAGACATCTTGTTAATGGCATTTCTCCATGATTTTGAAAACATTGAGTGACTTTATAGAAGAAAAATAGTAAAAAACTTAAATAAATAGTTAAGCAAGTAAGTACATAAATAAATTAATACATGAAAATCACAAATTAAGTAAAGGATTTTCCAGAACAAAAGAGGACAACACCTTGTTTGGCAGCGTATAAGGACGAATAGAGCGGTCAGCAACTGCTGCTTCCCAGATTCCGAAGTACTCTTTATTGTAATTTTTTTGCAGTTCGTCAGGGATGTTTCAGGGAGCTGGCAGTCAGCTATACCACAGGATGTATGAATTGTTCTGTTCTTACTAGATATTAACCGATTGTAACTTTGCCAAACTAAATCTTTGACATTACAATGATTTATTGTGTACTTCAGTAATATTTCTTGACAGGTTTGTTGGAAATGTGTGCGTTTTGCAATTGTGAGAACATAATATGTAGTTTCCGGCTGCTTGCAGAGCTCGGGCAGAGTATTACACTGCCTTTTTTTTCTGTTTTTTAATTTTAAACCCTGTTGTCATTAACTTTAGTCAACATTATGAGAGTGAGACCAGTCTGAGGCAAGTTTCTGATTTCTCGAGGTACCCTCAGCAACCCCAGCTGATTAAAAGAAATAAACAAATATGACACCAGTTTCTGGAACTACAGATCACATTAAATATCATACAATGTGAATTATGATGTGTTTATTTTGTAATACTCGGTTTTAAACCGTGGTGACACTTTTATTTAGAGATAAAATTCCTCAGTGTATCCCACCCTTGACACAGGGCTTGCCCTATTTATATAACATCAGGAAGTATTAAAGGATGTGAATCAATAGACAGTGAGTCATTTAGTTCATTCTAGTTTTTAGGTCTCCTCCAATGCAAAATAAGTAAAAAGCATTTGTTGTGTACGTGTAAGAAATAAGTTAATTTAGCTTAGTGTATGTATCCTTTGTTGAATTCGTATTTTCTTAAATGTTTAACAAAAACATTCACCAGTTGTGGAGAACATCAGTAGAGTCATGATACTGAAGAGCACGGTGGCTGAGGTGTGCCTTGGCAGGGCAGTGGTTGTAATAACTTCCCATTCCAGGTTGAACAAAAATCTTGTTTGTTCTTGTCAGCCTGAATAGAAGGTGGATCACTTCCTTTACCACTTTAAAGTAATGCCTTCTCACGGGTTAAGAGAAAAAACATGACAACTAATCAAAACTTAGACCTGCTTATGATTAATGATGAAACTGACATTATAGTATGAAGCTATTGATCCCAGAGGGTGCAGTAGAATATTGAGTACAGGAGATATTTGTTTGATGCTTGAAATTATGTATGAATGAATGTACTGTATGTATTTAATTATTGCTTTCAAAAAAATAGCTGATTTACGGTATGGTATGGTATAGCTATGCAAAGCATGTTGTCAGTTGAATCAAAATTTTGCTTGTAGAGATTCTGGAAGAGACCAAATATTTCATGACCCAACTCTCTCTAGGCGATATTTTGAACAGAAGGAACATTTTTAGAGCCAAAATGCAGAGAGTCTGTAAAAAGACACTTGTCTGATTCAAATAAATCAAAAAGAACTGAATAGCTTTTGACCTATAATATTTTGAGATTTATTCCGACACAAGGGTATCTTCTAAACTTAGCTTTCTATTTTAAAATCTTTTTTGGGCGGGGGTACAATTATGTCATTTGTCTGTTATCACGTTATATGAATTGAAAAAACATCTCTTTATTTGGTCTTTAAAAAAAAATCAAAAATCCCTCCTTATCATTTTTGATAGAAAGATTATTTTGTGGGTTATTTTCATGCATTCCTTCATTCATTCGGTATCTGTACCACTTATCCTGCGCTCAGGGTTGTGGGTGGGCTGGAGCCTATCACAGCGGTCAGTGGGTAAGAGGCAGGGTTCACCCTGGACCAGTTAGCAGTCATGCACAGGGGCACATATAGAGACATACAACCATTCATCCTCTCATTCATACATCTGGGCAAGTCAGGTTCTCATATTAATCTACTGCATGTTTTTGCACTGTGGGAGGAAACTGGAGAACCTGGAGGAATCCCACACAGACACATATAAACTCCACACAACAAGCCCCCCAGTGAGAATCAAACCAGGGACCTTGTTGCTGTGAGGTGGAAGCTTAACCCCTGCACCTATTGTCTTTTATATTACTGAAAAATGTGTTAAAAAAAGATACCACTGTTCATAGCAGTAACAACAGAATGCAAATCTTGGGTTGAAAAATAACTACCAAAATGTTAAAAAAAGATGGGAGGGAGTTCTCCAGTTTGAGGAACAGCAAAGGCAGTGGGCCCGACAACATCAGCCCGAGGGTCTTCAAGGTGTGTGCTGGGGAGCTTGCGGGAGTCTTCCAGCACCTCTTCAACCTCTCTCTGTGGTTGCTGAAGGTGCCTGACCACTGGAAGACCTCCTGCATAGTCCCAGTACCTAAGAAAGGACGTCCGAGTGCTCTCAATGACAACAGGCCAGTGGCTCTAACTTCACGTCATGAAGTCATTCGAGAGGCTCGTACTCTGGCACCTGAAGGAATGGCTGTCTGCATCCCTGGACCCTCTGCAGTTTGCTTACAGGCAGCATATGGGTGTGGAGGATGCAATCACCTTTCTCACACGCAGGGCCCTGTCTCATCTGCAGGGTGCGGGAGAGTCACATTCCTTGACTTCTCCAGTGCCGTCAACGGTGTCCAACCCGCCCTCCTTAAGGACAAGCTGCTGAATGCACAACTTCATCCCAATATCACTGCCTGGATCCTGAATGACCTCACAGGACGGCTGCAGTATGTCAGGGTGGATGGCTGTGTTTCTGAGGCCATGATGTCCAGCATAGGAGTGCCCCAAGGTACATTCCTGTCTCCATTCCTTTTCACCCTCTTTACCTCCGACTTCCGACACAACTCCAGTTCCAGCCACCCCCAGAAGTTCTCTGATAACTCTTCTATCGTTGGATGCATCAACAACGACGAGGAGGAGGAGTACAGAGACCTGATTGTGAGTTTTGTTGAGTGGAGCAACCAGAATCCCCTCCTACACAACATCTCCAAGACAAAGGAAGTGGTAGTTTACTTCAGGAGGAAAACGAGGAGACCTACACCAATCACCATACTGGGTGAGAGGTGGAGATTGTGGACTCCTACAAGTACCTTTGGGTTCATATTAACAATAAACTGGACAGGACAAAGAACATTGATGCTCTATACAGGAAGGGTCAGAGTAGGATGTTCTTCCTGAGGAGACAGGTCATTTGCGGTCTGCAGCGGGCTCCTCAAGACCTTCTACCAGTCTATGGTAGCCAGCGCACTCTTCTTTGCTATAGTGTGCTGGTGGGGCAGTGCCAGGACTGGTGAGGTCAACAGGCTCAACAAGCTTGTGAGGAAAGCTCGCTTGGTGATGTGTTGGGACTGAACCTGGTCCATCTTGAATCGGTGGCTGTGGGGAGGGTGAAGGACAAACTGGGAGCTATCCTGGACAATCCTTCCCAGCCCCTGCATGACAAGCTGTGGCATATGAGAAGCTCATTCAGCCAACGGCTCATCCCACCCCGGTGCAGAGCTGAATGCTTCAGACGCTCCTTGGGGCCCACGGCCATCTGACTGTATAACAGCAGTCTGGACGGCTCACAACTCTGACTGCATGGAGGGCATCTGTGCGACCACCACCTCACTGCTCACTCGCTCACACGTGTCGGGCCCTTAACTCTGTAGTCCACGTTACCAAGATTGATATCACTCCATCGCATCCTGTTTATTTTATCGGTGCCAGTGTTCCATTGTCGTCTCCTATCTCTCCTTATCCTTGTCAATTTTGGTTCTACTCTCACCTTTACTATTTACTTACTTATTTATTCTACTCTCACCCTTACTATTAACTTATTTATTTTACTCTTACTCTTACTCTGACCCTTACTGTGTATTGTTTATCTTATATATGTGCATGTGCATATGTGTATACATGTATATGTATGTATGGGTATATGTATGTATGTATGTATGTATGTATGTATGTATGTATGTATGTATGTATGTATGTATGTATGTATGTATGTATGTATGTATGTATGTATGTATATAGCACAGGCCAGTGTCTTCTGGAGCCAGACTCGGGGGGGCATAGGCCAGTTTCTCTCTGAGCTGGTCCCAAGCCCGGATAAATGCAGAGGGTTGCGTCAGAAAGGGCATCCGGCGTAAAACTTTTGCCAAAACCAATATGCAAATCGAACCTAAGAATTTCATACCGGATTGTTCGAGGCCCGGGTTAACAATGACCGCCATTGGTGCCGATAACCTACAGGGTACCAGTGGAAATTGGGCTACTGTGGGTTGAAGAAGGAGAGGAAGAAGGCGTGTTCGGGAGCAGAGAGAGAAGAGGAAAGGAGAGAGTCTGGGACTGAGAGTAGGGACTTTGAATATGAGGACGATGAAAGGAAAAGGTAGAGAACTGGTTGACATGATGCAGAGAAGGAAGGTGGATATACTGTGTGTCCAGGAGACCAGATGAAAAGGTAGTAGGGCTAGAAGCTTGGGAGCAGGTTTTAAGTTGTACGATCATGGTCCTGACAGGACGAGAAATGGAGTAGGAGTTATCTTGAAAGAGGAGTTTGTTAGGAATGTTCTGGAGGTGAAAAGAATGTCAGGTCAACTTATGAGCCTGAAACTAGAAATTGAAGGTGTGATGCTCAATGTTGTTAGTGCTTATGCCCCACAGGTATGATGTGAGTTAGAGGAGGACGAGAAGTTCTTGAATGAGTTCGATGAATTGATGCAGAATATCCCCAGAAATGAGAGAGTGGTAATTGGGGCAGACTTCAATGGACATGTTGGTGCAGGCAAAAGAGGTGATGAAGAAGTGATGGGCAGGGTTGCTATCCAGGATAGGAACGTAGAGGGACAGATGGTGGTAGACTTTGCAAAAAGGATGGAAATGGCTGTAG
>CAAKHD010012912.1:0-12527 GCA_901007705.1 Fistularia tabacaria | reverse complement strand
GTTCTTTGTTGAAATATCAAGATGGATGCATGGAATTTGGAATTTCAGACATTTGGTTTTCCTTCATGCGATCCCTCACAACAGCCCGACCTGTTTGTAGGTGCCATACATTACCGCTTTACTCGGATGCTCTTTTTGAGAATACATTTTTTTGTCTTTTCTTTATTTAGCATTCATCATTTTGAGCTTATCAGCTGGGGAAACAATCACAGAAGCACCTCATCAGCCATGATCGTATAGTGGTCAGTACTCTGCGTTGTGGCCGCAGCAACCCCGGTTCGAATCCGGGTCATGGCAAGCTCACTTCAAGAAAAGGTTTCTGAAAAACAATTTGTCACTCAATTGTCTAAAAATTGAAATTTGAATCAGCATTCAATGTCAACAGAATGGCCTCACGGCCAGGTTTTATTCTTTCACAAAGATTATTTAACTTTAAATGAGAACATAGAAAGAAAGGGAAAAAAAAATCAGAAGTTTGAAGTTTAATTAAGAGACTATGATTGATCAAATCAGGTAAACCACACTTGCTGGTTCAGATGACTGCAATGACCTGTGATACATGCATGAAAATGTCTGTCTGTCAGTAGGGCTAGTGGCGCAATGGATAACGCGTCTGACTACGGATCAGAAGATTCTAGGTTCGACTCCTGGCTAGCTCGGGCAAGGCGCAATTTTGTCACAGTTTGCGCAAATCTCTCCTCCAGCGGCTTCTTGTACTTCACACCTTAGTGGTTCCTCAAAATATGAAACAGCTTAGATTCTTTCTTCCTTTTAGTTGACTTGGTCAGATTCTGGAAAGGTTTCTGAAAAACAATGAGTCACTTCTTCTTTTTCCTTTGGCTTTTCCCTTCAGGGGTCGCCACAGCGAATCAACCCTTCTCCATCTAACCCCATTCTCTGTATCCTCCTCTCTCACGCCAACTACCTTCGTATCTTCTCTCACTACGTCAATAAACCTTCTCTTCGGTCTTCCTCTAGACCTCCTGCCTGGCATCCCCCATTCCAGCATCCGTCTACCAATATAATCCCTATCCCTGCTCTGTACATGACCAACCATCTCAGTCAGTCTGGCTTCTCTGATCCTCTCTCCAAAACATCTAACATGTGCTGTCCCTCTGTTCCTCTGTCACTCCCGAAGAGAACCTCAACATCTTCATCTCTGCGACCTCCAGCTCTGCCTCCTGTCTTTTGTTCAGTGCCATTGTCTCCAAACCATACAGCATCGCTGGTCTCACCACTGCTTTGTAAACCTTTCCTGTCATTCTAGATGAAATTCTTCTATCACAAAGAACCCCTGAAACTTTTCTCCACCCATTCCAACCTGCTTGAACTCGTTTCTTTATCTCTTTTCCACACTCTCCATTGCTCTGGACTGTTGACCCTAAGTACCTGAAATCCTCCATCTTCTTGATCTCCACTCCCTGTATCCTCACCGTTCTACCCGGGTCCCTCTCGTTTACACACATATATTCTGTCTTGCTGCGACTAACCTTCATTCCTCTCCTTTCAAGAGCAAACCTCCACCTCTCAAGATTTTCCCCATGATTGATCAAATAAGGTAAACCATACATGCTTGTTCAAATGACAGCAATAACCTCTGTTACACGCATGAAAATTTCTGTCTGTCAGTAGGGCTAGTGGCGCAATGGATAACGCGTCTGACTACGGATCAGAAGATTCTAGGTTCAACTCCTGGCTAGCTCGGACAAAGTGCAATTTTGTCAGAGTTTCCGGAATCTCCACGGGCCATGATGTTTGCAGATGACATTGTGATCTATGGTAAGAGCAAGAAAGAAGTGGAGGAAAATCTAGATAGGTGGAGGTACACTTTTGAAAGGAGAGGAATGAAGGTTGGCTACAGACAGAGAGAATACATTTGGGTGAATGAGAGGGACATATGAAGCACGATGAGGCTAAAGGTAGCGGAGATAAAGTAGGTAGAGGATCTTAAGTACTCAAGGTCAACAACCCAGAGCAATGGAGATTGGAAAAATGGTGAAAAAACACATTCAATTAGGCTGAAACAGGTCGAGAAAATTGTTAAGGGTATTATGTGATAAAAGATGATATTCTTCTGTCACATAGAACCCCTGAAACTTTTCTTCCACCAGAATCCAACCTGATTGAACCTTTTTCTTAACCTCTTTTCCACACTCTTCCTTTCTCTGGACTGTTGACCCTAAGTACCTGAAACCCTTCAACTTCTTGATCTCCACTCCCTGTTGAGTCACCGTTCCTACGGGATCCTGTCTTTTACACACATATATTCTGTCTTGCTGCGACTAACTCTCATTCCTCTCCTTTCTTCAGCAAACCTCCACCTCTCGAGATTTTCTTCAACCTGCTCCCTGCTCTCATTACAGATCACAATGTCATCTGCAAAAATCATGGTCCATGGAGATTCCTGTCTAACCTCAACTGTCAGTCTGTCCATCACCACTGCAAACAGGATGAGGCTTAGAGCTGATCCCTGATGAAGTCCCACCTCCACCTTGAACTTCTCTGATTCACCTACAGCACACTTGACCACTGTGTCACAACCAGCATACATGTCCTGGACCAGTCTACCATATTTCTCTGCTATTCCAGACTTCCTCATACAAAACCAAAGTTCTTCTCGCGACACCCTGTCGTATGCTTTTTCTAGGTCTACAAAAGCACAATGTAGCTCCCTCTGACCTTCTCTGTACTTCTCTATTAGCATTTCCCTCGTAGTCTAAATATTGAAATTTGATTCGGCATTCCATTCAACTTATTTCCCATCCACAGAATGGTCTCACTTGTATATATCCTTTCAGAAAAATTATTTTACTTTAAATGAGAACATAATAGAAAGCGAGAAACATCAGAAGTTTGACAGGACTTCCCTGACTGTGAAGCCATTAAATTAAGAGACTATGATTGATCAAATCAGGTAAACCACACTTGCTGGTTCAGATGACTGCAATGACCTGTGATACATGCATGCAAATGTCTGTCTGTCAGTAGGGCTAGTGGCGCAATGGATAACGCGTCTGACTACGGATCAGAAGATTCTAGGTTCGACTCCTGGCTAGCTCGAACAAAGCACGATTTTGTCAGAGTTTGCGCAAATCTCTCGTCCAGCGTCTTCTTGTACTTCACACCTCAGTGGTTCCTCAAATTTGAAACACCTTAGACTCTGTCTTCTTTTTTTTTGGGTGGACTTGTTCCTATTGGATTGAAATGGAAAATCTTTTCACATCACTCCGGTTTATAACCCAAAGAGGGCTACAGAAGGAAAGAAGGGCTGAAATCCACCCATGATAAAGTCTGTCGTTTACAGAAATGGCAAGTTTTCAAGATCTTTGCATGGCCAACCTTGTATCCCCAATTCCAGCATCCATCTACCTTCCTTTTCCAACATGACTGAGTCTGGTGTGGATGAACTTGACTGGCCTGCACAGAGTCCTGACCTCAGCCTGATAGAACAGGAGAGGTGACTGAGAGCCAGGCCTTCTCGTCCAACATCAGTGTGTGACGTCACAAATGCGCTTCCGGAAGAATGGTCATAAATTCTCATCAACACACTCCTGAACCTTGTGGACAGCCTGTCCAGTAGAGTTGAAGCTGTGATAGCAGCAAAGGGTGGATTGACGTCATCTTGAACCCTGTGGATCAGGAATGGGATGAAACTTAAATTCATATGCGAGTTAAGGCAAGTGAGCGAATACTTTTGGCCATATAGTGTATACATACACACACGTTCACACGCGCAAACAAGGAAAAATATTTCAAAAAAAACTCTACTCATTATCTTCACACATTCACTGATCCACTTGAAGAGTCCTCCATTATCTGAGAGTAATTTCTCTCCAACATTCAAGTGTATAGCAAATATTTTAATTTGAATGCGGGGTGGACGTGTAATTGTTATTCCTTTTAAGCGCTTATGGGATCTATTTCCTGTTTCCTCGTGTGGAGTTTTGTCGATGATTGAGAGAGATAGTGGTCCTCCAGCACCTGTTGTTTAAAATAGATGGGTTTGATTTATACACAGGAGGTAATCTCCAGGAATTGGGACCATGCCTTATATTGTTGTGTCCTAGTAAACGCATCAAGGCTAAGGATTAACAGATCTACAAAGTCCGGGAAAAAAATCGACATATGTGTTTTGTAACTTTGTTCATCCACAGCCCACTGCCATATTTTGCTTTATTCTACAGTGTCATGGCATATTTTGTGGTTCTCTATGATATTTTGTAGCACATTTTAAAGCATTGAACAAGCATTTATGCTTTTACCCAGTTGCTTGTTTCCAGTAAGGTTTCTGTGATTCAATTGATTAATGTTAAGTATCAGCCTGTTATGCATACAGTTTAAAGTGAAATTGAAAAGCAACCATGCAAGTTGTTAGATCTTTGCTAGGATCTAATTCTGTTTTACATATGATTTCCAATATATATTGATCCGTCCCATCATATCTGTTTTTGATGTTATTTATGTGTTGTTTTATTGCAAATAAGTTAGTAATTCCCAGATCTTCAGCCTCATAAAAACGCAATGAAATGTTGGTAATAAAATGGCATGGAGCTTTAATTCAGAATGGTACACAAATGCCCAATTGGCATTCTTGGAAGACATGGCTAATGTAAGACTTCGGAGGGAGCAATTCTTAAAACCCCTAAGATCCATTAAGATCTTATGAATGGGTAACGGATAATCTAAAAGACAACTTGCTATTGTCTTAGATAACTGCTAAAATTGTCCTATTTTCACAAATGTTGAACTACAGAAACCAAAGTATTGCTTCCCCTCTTCATGTCAAAACAAAAGAAAAAGTTTCTCTCCTGACACTTTATCCTGTGTAATTAGCTGGCCAGGTTTAGATTCGTTATTTCACAATGTGGGTGAACAGGCAAAATAAAAGCAACATTTTCTGCAGTGTCTGTTTTCCCTAAAGTAATCTGTACTTTTGACTGCACTCACTTTACTATACGGACACCTGCCTGGAGGGATTTTTCAATCACAAACTGAAAGCATTTTCATCCAGTAAATAAACCAATTATCTGATGCTGACAGGCTACTCACGAATGGAGAATGTGGTTAAGTAATTTACATTGAGGCACAGAGGTTTTGGCCACAGACTTTCCCTGCAAGGATTAAGATAATATTTAAATCTAACCTAAATTAACTTTTTAATTTTTCTATTATTTTTATTGATATACATGCTTTTTTTCTATTTCCACTACCACTGTAGGGGACAGTGGTGATCCCCTGAAGAGGTGGCTAGCCATCTATAGGGAGCAGAGAAAAGAAGCGAGACATTAATGGTTTCTTCTCATATTTTGGATAATGATTATGCTGACATTACTATTTTGCAAGCAAATCGAAGAAAAGACTCATCCTTTTCTATAGTCCTTAATGAGCCGCCACAGGCTTCGCCCAAGCCTAAGAGTACTCTTATGGTCAGCCACCGAATACGGGCTGAAAAATCTTGGCTGCAAATGACTCATACTGCTCTGGAAGAGTGCTGCAAATTGATCAGGGATGCCAGGCTAACAGCCAGTTGAATCAGAAACAGAAACAGAAAATAACTTTTCCCCGAGGGCCAATTGCAGGGCACATGGGGTAGCAGTATCAAATTGTAAACAACAAAAAATGTAAGGGTAAATATATATAAAATATTGGTAAAAAAATAACTGTACAGAAAACCGTGCAAATTGTACCATAGGTAAGACACTGTGATGCAAGCTGCGCTCTTCATTTATATAATAAATATATCATGAGCGGCATTATACTCGGTGGAAGGAGGTCGACCTTCTAACCACGTGGTGCAGAGACAACAACCTCCTGCTGAACGTCAGCAAGACCTCGGAGATTGTTGTCGACTTCTGGAGAGGCCACCCCAAGCACCCCCTGCTGACCATCAACGGTGCTGCGGTGGAGAGAGCGAGCAGCACCAAATTCCCCGGGGGGAACATCAGTGAAGACCTCTGCTTGACCACCAACACTGCATCACTGGCCAAGAAAGCGCAGTGGCGCCTCTACTTCCTTCGCAAACTCAAGCAAGTGAAATCCCCATGCCGATATGGTCCTCCACTCACTAACATATCGAGACATTATCACTTTTCCTTTTTCCTTTCTTTTTTTTTTAACTGTATTTTTATTTTTATTTTTTTACACTTCCGCTGCTCTGCACTAAAAATCAGTCTGTCAGTCACTTTACACTTCAATACCTCAGAGTTTAATGATTACCGTTGAATGTAACATCTGAATCTACTGCTAGTTTTCACTAAATCCCTGTTGACTTCATGTCACCGTGGGATTGTGAGAAACGTCTTCTTGATTCCTCTGGATGTCCAGCACATGACCTTTCACCGAGGCCATATTTTTGATCCCCTGCCAAGCTGAGCGGAGGTCCCCTTGTGCAAAGGTTCGCTCCACATTGTTCTCAGAACTCAGCTTGGCAGTTCTTATGGCTTGTTTGACCTCCTTATTATCCTCCTTCTTTTCAGCCGGTGAAGGTTTTTTCTTTCTTGTTTAGAATCTTCTTTAACTCTTTAGTCACCCAGGGTTTGTTATTAGCGAACATGGTGACTTTTTTCTTGGGGATGACATTGTCTACGCAGAAAGAAATGTAGGATGAGTCTCCACCTGCTCGCCGATATCCTCAGATGCGGATATAAGACTATCCCAGTCCATGGATTCAAAGCATCTCTGAAGCCTGGCAATGCTGTCTGGTGTCCACTGCTTGATGGTCTGAGTTACTCTACCTGCTCTCCTTTCCAACGGTGCATAGGCAGGAGCAAGCAGCATGGAGCGATGGCCAGCAGAGCCAAGGGGGGGCAGCTTTGTAGGCATCAGGGACAGATCAGAAGCATTTGTCAAGTCTATTCCCGAGATGGGAATGATGAATGATGAATTTGGGGGTAACAGGGGAGATCTGCTCCAATCTGTCCAGTGTGGATTTGATATGCTCTCAGGCTGCGTCGGCTTTAGGTTGGATGTAAACCAGAATCAGGAAAAGTTGAGGGAATTCTCTGGGGAGATAGAAGGGGCGCAGGGAGACCGGTAGGAGCTTTGTGTCTGAGTTGCATAGCATCTCGCTGATGACCGCCGTCTTATGCCACAGGGGGTTAATGTAGAGGCAGACCCCCCCTGTCATGGTGGTTCCCCGTGCTAACAGCGTCACGGTCTGGCTTTACGGAATGATGAAACGGTCTATGTACAGTGAATTGTTGTTATTGATCTTACTGTTTAACCATGTTTCCGTGAATGCAAGGATCGAGGCAGTCCGATATTCCTGCATGAGCACTGGCTGCCTGGTTTATAGCTCTGATGATCTGTTACAGCCACTGATTAATTATTTCAAATATAGAGTCTGTCTTTAAATCCATAAATATTCTCTTTGGTCTTCGTCTGGGCCTCCTGCCTGGCAGTTCCAACCCCAGCGAGCTCAGATGGATAAGGATAGAGAGGGAAAATTATTGCTGAATGCCAGGAGAGTTATGGGAAGATGGAAAGAGCACTTTGAAGGCCTGATGAATGAGGACAATGAAAGAGAAGGAAGGGTAGAAGATGTGACTGTTTTGGACCTCAAAGAAGCTGAGATGAGTAAAGGTGAAGTGAGGAGCGCATTGACGAGTGGAAAAGCGGTTGGTCGTGATGATGTACCTGTGGAGGTGTGGAAGTGTCTAGGAGAGGCAACAGAAGAGTTTCTGGTTAGATTATTCAACAGGATCTTAGAGAGAGAGAAGATGCCTGAGGAAATGGAAAAGAGGCGTGAGAGAGTATCTGGTCGCCAGAACGCCGGATGATTCACCGCCGCAGCAAGAATTGCCGGCAACGGGAGTTGGCTGAAGTGGATTCACACTCTTCGTCTGAGTCAGCCATGCTCTTTATGGGGTCACCAATGTGGCAGGATGAAGAATGAGAACGGACATGAAGGCGAGTTGAAACTTCTTTCCTCAACTCCTTGACCAAAACTGACATAAGAACATCATTTTACCAGGAAACGCCGGGGCGATAAACCAGCAGTCCTGTTGGATGAGAGGCACCGCCCCACAGCATTATCTATACGGACTAGAAAACAAAAAGATTCACTAAGGTTCGAATTAGAGTGGGATGTTGCATTGTGAGTGGATTGCATAGATTTTGATGCCAGAAAATGGAGAAATAGATATAAATTTATTTGAGGCTTTCCAAATGTCCATTGTCTACTGCTTATCCTACAGTTAGGGTCGCGGGGGATGCTGGAGCCTATCTCAGCTGCCATCGGGCAAGAGGCCGGGTAGAACCTGAACTGGTCACGAGTTAATCGCAGTGCCACGTATAGAGACAATGTGACCGTTGACTCTCTTATTCACACATAAGGCCCATTTTTCCAATGCATGTTTTGTACTGTGGGAGGAAACTGCAGGAAACCCACACAGACACAGCAAGAACATGCAAATTCCACACAGAAAGTGTGGAATTTGTATGTCGGAATCGAACCAGTGTTTCTCGTGCCAGGAAGCAGGAACTCTCACCACTGCGCCAGCCTTTCTAAACAATCACCTTTTTCAACCTTATTAGACCCAAAACATTCCACCGAGGTATGACTGAGGGTTTGAAACCTTTGTAACAACATAACCAGACACATCGGTCGAGCTAATGTTTCATTTTACTCTGTCTGACTGGGATCCGCTATGCTCTCTTTTATTTTTAATGGCTTCACAACTCATGAGCATATATATATATACAGATCAGTATGAATCTTGTTTTCCAACAGAAAACATACTAACCTGCCGATCTTAGGCAGGAGACGTCATTTTTTTTCGATTGATAACTTTATGAGAGCCTCTTCAGGCTGACAGTTGAGTGTTTAGACCGGAGATGGTTTGCTCCCAGATACTAAAATATTGCAAGGAAAACACAGGTTCATCTCAAAAAAATTCAATATCATGAAAAAGTTCAACATTTTTTGCACTCATTTCGGAAAGTGAAACCCATATATTATATGGATTCGTTACACACAATAAAGAAAGGATTTCTTGAATAGAAATGTCGGGTTTCTAAAAAATATTCTCATTTCTTTGAGCTCAATACTTTGTTCAGCCTCCTTTTACATGAATTGGCATGGAGGGGATCATCCTGTGACAATGCTCAGGGTCGCTTTTGAATCTTTTTTTCGTTCTGAGTCTTCCATTTCTGGCGTGCAGGATTCAATTCAAAAACATTGGCAAAATGGCGGTTGACTGGTGACCAGTTCAGGTCGTAGTCCACCTCTTGTCCAGTGACAGTTGGAATAGGCTCCACCATCCCTGCAGCCCTGACTGCGGGATAAGCGATAGATAATGTATGTATGTATGTATGGAAGAATAAATGTAACAGGGGTCACTGTGGACATTCGCAAAAGCAAATCTGATTAGTCTTTATTTCTCAAACTACACAGATGAAAGTTTTACCTGGGCTCTTGCCCAGTGTCAACTAGGACTGGCTCCAGCTCTTATGGGTCCACATAGATTCTGTGCGGTCATGTGCTAAACAGGATCTCATAGAGCCAAGAGAGTCCTAAATATACTTTGTTGAGGATTGAGGATTTCTTGAGATCCTCGTTGTTCTAAATATCTGGGAAAAAAACACACACATTTTCTAATACGCTTGATGATTACATAATGGTTTGATTGACAAACAAGGAACCTGATGCTGGTAACACTATCAAAAAACAGGTGAGAATGTCCAGGTAATAACGCCTTCATTTAAAATGCATTTATCAAGTAATTTAGGAATTTAGCTATCCATTTTTTCTTTGATTTGGTAATCTTAATCTGTCCAAGCAGCATCTAGTCAATGACATTCAAAGAAAGACAAGAGAACTGTGAACCAATCATCCGCTCATCATCTTGATGGGTCATCATCATTTTAAAAGCCTGGTAGTTAAGTACTACTTCCAATGCAGTATCTCATTTTCTTCCACTGCTCTCTTCCAAGGAAAGCATTTTTTCTAATAGATGTAAAAGTGTGAAGATACTTTGAAGGCAAAGAAACAAACTCGGAGATTCAACATGATGCAAGAAGGTGAGTGGAGTCCAGATTCAAACCGATGCATGGAATCAGGGCTACTCCAGCCACGAGGCTGAGTACAAATCACTACACAATCATGGCTGATTCGACACTGGAGAGTCCTTGCACTGTGTCAACAGGTCATGAGGTCAAAGTGATGAGCCATCTTGTTATCGAGACAGATGATCTCAAATTTTACTGGTAAAAGTGTCACACATGAAAAAAGATGACCCAAAAGACGATAGTTCCTGGCAGGGTTTTTCTTGTGTCAACACTTTCCTTTCAACCACGTAGTTAAACAATCATTGGTCAGGCATAATGACGTATAAAATGGACATAAAAAGAACACCATAAAAACAGATTATTTAATATTATTCGAGATAACATGAATGAGCAAAATCTTCTTTTCTTTCGGCTAGTCCTTTCAGGGGTTGCCACAGCGAATAAACTTCCTCCATCTAAGGCTGTTCTATTTATCTTCTTCTCTCACATCAACCAACTTCATGTCCTTTATCACAACATCTATAAATCTTCTCTTGTCCTCCTGCCAGGCAGTTCGAACCCAAACCATACAGCATCGCTGTTCTCACGTCTGTCTTGTACACCTTTCCTTTCATTCTGGCTGACAGTCTTTCATCACATAATAACCCCTGACATTTTTCTCCACCTGTTTCAGTCTGATTGAATGTGTTTTTTCACCATGTTTCCAATCTCCATCGCTCTGGGTTGTTGACCTTGAGTACTTAAGATCCTCTACCTACTCTGTCTCCACTCCCTTTAGCCTCATCATGCTACATATGTCCCTATCATTCACCCAAATGTATTCTGTCTTACTGTAGCTAACCTTCATTCCTCTCCTTTCAAAGGTGAACCTCCACCTATCTAGAATTTCCTCCACTTCTTTCCTGCTCTTACCACAGATCACAATGTCATCTGCAAACATCATGGCCCATGGAGACTCCGAACGAACCTCATCAGTCTAGAAATGTGAAATTTTCCATTTCAATCCGATCCAGTCAACTGAAAAGAAGAAACTATATATTGGGTCTATATTGGTAGACGGATGCTGGAACGGGGGATGCCAGGCAGCAGGTCAAAAGGAAGACAAAAGAGAAGCTTTATGGACATATTGAGAGAAGATATGAAGGTAGTTGGCGTGAGAGAGGAAGATACAGAGAATGGGGTTAGACGGGGAGGGCTGATTTGCTGTGGCGACCCCTGAAAGGGAAAAGCCGAAAGGAAAAGAAGAAGTGACTCATTGTTTTTCAGAAACCTTTCCGGAATCGGACCAAGTCAACTAAAAAGAAGAAAGAATCTAAGCTGTTTCATATTTTGAGGAACCACTAACGTATGAAGTACAGGAAGCCGCTGGAGGAGAGATTTGCGCAAACTCTGACAAAATTTCACGTTAACCGAGCTAGCCAGGAGTCGAACCTAGAATCTTCTGATCCGTAGTCAGACGCGTTATCCATTGCACCACTAGCCCTATTGACAAACAGACATTTGCATGTCTGTAACACAGGTCATTGCAGTCATCTGAAACAGCAAGTGTGGTTTACCTTATTTGATCAATCATAGTTTGATCAAACTTCAAACTTCTGATTTTTTTTTCCCTTTCTTTCTATGTTCTCATTTAAAGTTAAATAATCTTTGTGAAAGAATAAAACCTGGCCGTGAGGCCATTCTGTTGACATTGAATGCTGATTCAAATTTCAATTTTTAGACAATTGAGTGACAAATTGTTTTTCAGAAACCTTTTCTTGAAGGGAGCTTGCCATGACCCGGATTCGAACCGGGGTTGCTGCGGCCACAACGCAGAGTACTAACCACTATACGATCATGGCTGATGAGGTGCTTCTGTGATTGTTTCCCCAGCTGATAAGCTCAATTTGATGAATGCTAAATAACGAAAAGACAACAAATGTATTCTTGAAAAGAGCATCCGAGTAAAGCGGTAATGTATGGCACCTACAAACAGGTCTGGCTGTTGTGAGGGATCGCATGAAGGAAAACCAAATTTCTGAAATTCCAAATTCCATGCATCCATCTTGATATTTCAACAAAGAACAATGTCCATTTCCAGAGTACTTGTATTTCTTGTGTGATACAAGGATGGCCATGCAAAGGTTTTCAAAAGGTGCTATTTCTGTAAACGACAGACATTATCATGGGTGGATTTCAGCCCTTCTTTCCTTCTGTAGCCATCTTTTGGTTATTAACCTGGGTGATGTGAAATTTTCCTTTTCAATCCAATCGGACCAAGTCAAATAAAAAAAGTGTCGAAGGTTTTTCATATTTTGAGGAACCACTGAGGTATGAAGTAAAAGAAGCTGCCGGAGGAGAGATTTGCGCAAACTCTGACAAAATTGCGCTTTGCCCGAGCTAGCCAGGAGTCGAATCTAGAATCTTCTGATCCGTAGTCAGACGCGTTATCCATTGCGCCACTAACCCTACTGACAAACAGAAATTTGCATGCGTGTAACACAGGTCATTGCAGTCATCTGAACCAGCAAGTATGGTTT
>CAAKHD010012909.1:2512-20457 GCA_901007705.1 Fistularia tabacaria | reverse complement strand
GAGAGGAGCGGACGCAGCGCGGGGGGGGGGGGGGGGCGAGTCATGGCCACATAGACCAGGGGTCAGCTCAGGTGTGTGTGTGTGTGTGTGTGTGTGTGTGTGTGTGTGTGTGTGTCAGAAGCAGGGGGCGGCGACCAATCAGAGGCGGCGCAGCTCTGATCTCCAGCACATGCAGAGTAGGCATTCAGGTTCCTGCCATCATGGAACGCCAGCTGGGTGCGCGGTGCCTTCAGTGTCCTGCAGGACCTCCGGGGTTTTACAGTTTTGAGAATGGTCTCCAGAAGGGGCTTCAAAGCAGAAGGTGCGACTTCCCGCTCCGGCTCACAGCGATCTCCTCCGGGAGCCACCTGGACCACCTCCACAGCGGAGGGGTCTGATGGTTCCCGCTCGGAGGGGGCGGAGCTTCACTGAGCGAGAGGACGCAGGAGGTGCTGCTCCTCCCTTCCTCCTCCAGGGGCGCCTGCCGGACACCGAAGGTTCTACGGAGGCGGTCGTGTTCTCGAGGCCGGCTGGAACATTCGGCGCTGAACCTTCACAGCGAAGCACGGCGCGGGGCCCCCCCGACCGGACCACCCATCGGGGGCGGCTGCACCCCCTGTGTTCACACGAGGGGGAGGGGCGGTTCTACGGGGCGGAGGCGGAGGCGGGGGCAGATGCGGGCTCTGCTGGGGCGGCTGTAAATTGGGTACTCACAGGACTACTTCCACATGGTCCAGGGCCCACTGGTCCCGTCCGGCACCGTCGTGGCGAGGCTGCCACCACCGCAGCTTCACCCCTTTGACTCTGGCCTCCCTGGAAACCATGGAAACAGCGAGGGCTCAGTGACGGAGGCGGGTGGAGTTCCACTAAAACAAGGGAAGGGTCGCTCCGCCGTGGCTGCCTCTTCGGCCATCGGCTCCTGACTCCACCCTCCTCCTCTTCACCTCCACCCCGCTTCGTTTACATGTGCGCTCACCTTGCCGGGTCAACCGGGCTCTTCCCGTTTTTACCTTTGCCTCAGTCAATCCACCGGCTGTCCTCAACCTTTTACAGCGACCTCCACCCTCGTGAAGCACAGACACATCTCCACCTGTTCATGCTCTGAGTCGAGGCTCATTCGCGCTCAGGTTTACGGTCATGAATGGGAACGCCACGGTTGCCAAGCAACACATCCCCCGGAGTGGAGGTCTCCTGCGTGTTGTGTTTCAGACATTAACAAAGACGGCGGTGGCGGAGAAGCTGGTCTGTGCGGCCATTCAACAAATGGCGCCATGCTGTTTTCTTCTTCTCTGGTCCGCTGGACGGCCGCATTTTAGCGTAGTGCGCAACACCGCCCCCCACCCCCCCCCCACCCCTCACGACTTCTGACGGTACTGCTCCATTTGCGGTTTATGGCTACGCATCCGCGAGCCAGAACATACAGGATCACGCAGGAAGAGAAAGCGGAGGACGGACAGAAGGTCCGTCCAGGTGAGGACCAAACGTTGGGCATCAATGAGCCTTCAGAAGTTTTCTAATACTCTCATGTAGGAGTCGAGTTCTGCGAACAGGAAGTTGTCAGAAGTTGCCCACAGGACGGTTGAAGTTGCTAAAGAGGTGTTGGATGACTCACAGAGGGATGTTGTAGGAGACCCTCTGGGCCTTGATGAAGTCTTTGGGCTGGTGCTGTGCGATCACGTGCCAGCTGACCCCGTTGTTGACGCTGTACTGCAGCAGCACGGCTCGATCCACGGTGTCGGGTTGGTCCAGAGCAATGTTACAGCTTTCTGTCTGAGCCAGGCTGCCGATCTGCAGCACAAACATGATCTTACTGGAGAGAGACAGAGGAGGGGGGCGAAAGGGGGACACTTAGAGAAGGCGGAGACCACAGTTTGTCCCTGATTTGGTGTCGTTCTAACAGAGCGAGAGGAAGTGTGGCTGATGCGAGGAAGGTGCAAGTCTGGGCGGTCAGGTTACTTATGTTTTGGCAGTACCTGTACCTGGCTCTAGTGAGGTCCAGTGGCTTTGTGACAGCCTGCCTCATCTTACAGCCATTGAAGTACAGTGAGTCCCCGTGGGCGTGGGGGGACAGCTGCCCACAGCCACTGCCCACTCCTCCCCCCTGGATCAGCTGCCAGCTCTCCTGGGACACGCTGCCCGACTCGAAGTTGTCCTTGATGGAGCTGGGCAGGTCGCTGCTGAAGAGGGAGCAGTCGTCACCTAGGGAAGGGAGGTGAGTAGCTGCTGTGAGCAGGGCTCCTCGGCCGAAGGCTACGCGCTGCAAGGCTACATGCACATCGCCGCGTTGGAGTTTGTACGGAGGAGTTTGGACATGTCCCACCGTGGTGTCCCTCGTCACAGATGCAGACCAGTCCGCTGGTGCAGTAGCCGTGTCCGCTGCACAGCCCATGACAGGCCTCCCCGATGTAAACGTGGTCCACCCCCCAGCTCTGACGCTCCCCGGTCCCCTCCTTCTGGATCCACCGGAACTGCGTTGCTCTGGAGATAACATTGCTGTCTTGAAACGTGCGATGATGTTCAGGTCGAAATGACGGTGATGGTTGGGTCCATTGCCGACCGCTGAAGAAGGGAAGTCCTACCCTGAGGAGACGTGATCCGGCAACTGGACCGTCACCCTGGTCCAGGTGGAGCTGTTGACTGGACTGTAAATTGTGGACTCGTGGAACTGGAAGGGAGAGCAGCCCACGTTGTTGACAGAGGAGGGGAGGCACTCGGACTGCACCAACTGCCAAGAGTCGGACCTGAGATGGAGGTTGGACATCAAAACCCGCATCAGTCACGATTTCGAAATCGATGACGGAATATTTGAGGCAGGTGTTTGCAAAGGTGTCGGCCGCTCTCACCTGGCGTCCTTCCTGTACTGCAGCAGCACCGAGTGGAGGTCCTCACAAATGTCCGCCTCACAGCCAACAACTACCTGCAGGGGAGGTCAAGGAACCATCTGAATCCCCAGGTGTGAAACAAGGACTGCCGCTGAGTCGAACCTTCATGAAACAGAAAGGTACCTTGAACTGTAGAATGTAGCCCGGCTGCACGATGAGTTCCCGTGTGGCCAGTATGTTGTGAGTCTTGTCCTGGTTCTTGTTGGGCCAGTAAAGGTGGAAAGAGGGGTTTCCACAAAAACCTGCGGTTCGCACGGCGTTGGGGTAGAAACTCCAGCTTTCCTCGTGAGAAACACCCTCTGGTGGCAGTAAATGGAGCAGAATGTACAGTATATGACAACACGAAGCAATGTTCCGAGGCCCTCCTCATCTTCTCACAAACTCACCATCATCGAAGGTGTCAAGCAGAGTCGAGGGGTTGATATCCGACCCCCCCACCAGGATGTTGTCGATAGCCCACTGGGCTCTCTCCAGGCTGGGAGAGGCCAGGCCCGAGGAGATCGTAAACGGCTGCCACCAGCGCAGGCGTGTAGCATTAGTTAGCGCCCCCTCTGGGAGGACGATGTAGTCCCTCCTCACGGAGACGTACTTCAGATAGTCCATTTCGTGCAGCAGCGTCCAGGACACACCTGAGGAGGGAGGAGCAGTGAGAAAACACCGGGAGAAACACCGGGTGGAGGACGAATCGGAGGTAGGGGTCCAGGAAATGTGTCGGCGCACCTCCATCGGTGGAGTAATCCAGCAGGACACCCTCCTTACGGCAGGTGGGCCGGTGACACATGGTCATGTTGTCTTCACTCCCGATCCGGGCCCAGTACTCCACGAACCTTCACACAAACACATCAGTTCACAAACAAGGCAGACGAACCTGCCTTGTGTCTGGAGATTGTATCCGGCTCTGGTCCAGTACTGACTTGGCTCCACGGAGGTCCAGATCGGCGGTGACGGCTTGTCTGGCATCAGCCCCGCCAAAGTACAGGGCCGTCCCCTCCACCAGTACGCCACAGTCGGTGCACGGCCGCCCGCCCTCCAGAACCTGCCACTGCGGACCTGCCGCCCCCTCCCAGTCAAAGCGCTCTTTTAGAGATGCCTGGAGAGACAGAGACCTCGCTGATGACCTCAGTGGTTCATAAGTGAGGTCATGAATGATAAACAGGGAGATTCGTCTGCCTGGACCTTCAGAGCGCTGCTGGCGTAGCAGTTCGGTCCAGTGAATCCCGGGTCACAGAGACAGCGCTGGTCCAGGCAGTCCCCGTGTCCTCCACAGTGGCCGTCACACGCAGGTCCGATGTAGAAGTTCTCCACACCCCACTGTATGTCTGAGTGCTGCTGGTAGAACCTGAAACGCACCGCCCTGAAGGACGGGGGCACCAGGTTTGACCTCCATTCAAACATCTCAGTTATCTCTGCGGCAGTGTGTTTCAGAGGGTGAGGTCACATCAGTCAATGAGGCGTTCAGTGAGGAGGAGACCAGAACGGGAAGACCTACGTGTCTGCCAGGCTGTCAGGAAGCAGGTATACGGCCCTCTTCCAGCCTACAGCGGGGAAGAAGACTGACGGCTGGGAGACCTGCCCCCCACAGCGGGGGTCAGCGGGTAGACACTGGGGCACCAGATATTTCCACGTCACGCCAAAGTCCACGGAGTACTGAACGTGGACCTGCCTGTCTGCAAGACGGTCAGGAACGCTGCAGCCAACTGCGATCTGCATGGACATGCCCGTGATGACAAAGTTACTGCCATGGAACGAGGGCACGAATCCAGAAAGCTCGATGGAGTTCAGCAGCCCCGGGCCTCCAGCTTCTGTTTGGTGGTCCAAGTATGTGGACCGTTATGCCTTTAGCCCTCTTGACTCAAGTCTAGGTGACCACCCTTGAACTCTGAACTAAAAAAAATCCCTGTAGACCATCCCCCGAAGTTCTAAGAATGTCATAAAACAAATGAAGGGGTTACCTTGAACTGCATCACCCAGCCCTTGTCAGGGACGATGTCGTGCGTGACGGCGTAGACCTCCCTCCCATCTGCGTTGCCACAAACCATGACACCATCAGGGGAGCTGCAGAAGCGCTGCACGGAGCAGTCTTCAGAGAACAGCCAGTGGTCGCTGACTGAGGAGTAGCAACACACAGAGACACAGTTCTGTTTGAGAAGATCGGATACGACACGGTTCAGGTCTCTGGACGCCTCCGTCGTACCGATGGGCGTCTCCTCGTGCTCGCTCGGTTGGCCGACCCTCCCCGAGGTCTCGTCAGCGGGCGCTCTCTCGTGGTTGGGCAGCGCCACCCCTCCGAACGTGTCGGAGATCTGCGCCCGAGGGTCCGAGCCCGCGATGAGGACGTTGTCCAGAGCCCAGTCGCTGTGGTCTGCGCCCTCGTGCTGCGGCTGCCACCAGCGCACCCGCACTCCTTCCTGACGGGCAGCAGGGGGCAGCAGGACATTCACAAACCTGGAGAACACGAGATGTAAAGTCATGGACCACTTCTGCCTGCACGGGCTCAGCTTGCCCTCCAGCTTGGAAATGATCAGAGGTGAGAAGCTCAACCCAGCGACCAGGACTCACCCAGGCTTCGTGTACAGGTCATAGAAGATCTCGGTGAGGAGGTGCCAGTTGATCCCTCCGTTCAAGCTGTACTCCAGAAGGACACCCTGGTTACGGTTGCTCGGCGGGATCATGCAGCCGTACATGAAGTAGAACTGAATGAACTCGGCGTTGGTCAGGTTCAGGTCAACGGTCACCAGCTGACGGCTGCAGCTCTGCACAGACAGCCAACCGGAGCTCAGCTCGGACGTTCCGGCCAGTGAGAAACCAGCTTTGACCGATAGAAGACAGTCTGCTGCAACGCAGGAAGGTTCCCCAAAAACACAACCAGGAGGTACACCGACCCGCGTCTGAATATTCTAGGAACCTCTCCCGCTTCAAGCAGCAGTGCAGACTATCTATCTGTACAGAGGGACGGGGGGGGGGGGCTGATCTTAGGAGGGTTTGCTCTTCAAACGTCCATCAACCCTCAGACCAGTCTGGCTTTCCTGTGTGTGTAGTGAACAGCCTGCATCGGGTAGTCCTGAGGCACGGGAGCTTCTAATGCTGCAGTCTTTTATTGAAGAGATGAAAATCTAAACTGACCCCTCCTGGAGGAGGAGGGTGGAACCAGACCTGCTGGCAGATCTCACTCACTCTTTGTATTCAGGTTAGTGTGAGACAAACATGGAGAGCCGATATTCACCCCGCTGAAGTGCAGCGCCGCTCCAGACGCCACGGCTCCGCACACCGTGCTCAGCTTCCCCCCGGTCAGGATGTGCCAGTGCCCGAGAGATGGCGCTCTGCTGAAGCTGTCCTTCAGCTGGGAGGGCAGTGGGGCCACGGGCTCGTCGCAGTACTCTCCACCCCACTCCAGGTCGCACCTGGGAGGGGGGAGTTATTACCACATACACAGAGCCTTCACACAAACCATGTTCTCGTAGCATAAACAATGCTTCAGTCCAAAAGACAGACTTTACACGGAGGAAGAAAAGAAGCCTATTCATCAGTTCACTGCTGATAGTGGACACACTGTATACCAGTCATTAAGGGTTTGGGTCCTTACACACAGGAGCCTTGTTGGCACCGTCCATGTCCAGAACACATGTCTGGACAGCCGTCACCAATGTAGAGGTTATCCAGAGCCCAGGTCTGCTGCTTGTCAAAGGGAGCCTGCTGGAACCAACGGAATCTGGTGGCCGGAGACCTGGAGATAAAGTTCAAGTCAAAGTTACGGTCACATTACGTCGGCAACTAAATGAGATACGGAGTCGGACCAGATCCTGGCGGGGCGCCCGGTCCGTGTTGGAAACCAGTGCTGACCTTGCATACGAGGGAATAGGCAGGGTAACACGGCCCCACTTATTGTAGGTGTCAGAAACCAGCAGTCGCTGCAGGGTGTACGAGGAGCAGTCAGGACTGGTGGGCAAACAGTCCCTGACCATGGGCTGCCAGGTCAGGCCCAGATCCAGAGAGTACTCCAGCTCTACCGCTGCAGAGAACCAGAGGAACACGCTCATTCTTGGGGGTGCAAGAAACAGAAAGCGTTGACAAAGTCTATAGTGAAGGACGTGAGAAGGTTCTGTCATCTCCGTGGCCTCGGCGTGCAGGTGTCTTCCTCACTTACAGTAGCAGGAGTTGGTGACAGAGCAGGAGGCAGAGAAGTCAAACTGGATGAAGGCATCTTGACCCAGACTGATGTCGGTGGTGACGGCGTAGCGCGTGTTGGACTTCTCGATGAAAGCAAAGGCCGGTCCGTCTGAGCCGCAGACTGGCATCCTGGTTCCTCCGGGGTGAAGGAGCCACGAGCGTCCATCGATGGAGGAGAAGTCGTCCTCCAGTGGCCCCCATCCACTGGCACTGCCCCCGATCACCACCTGGAGACAGACGATTGAAGACAAACGGGATAACATGGACGATCAGAGTGGAGCAGATGGACGCACCGCCTGGTTCCTTTCCCCACTTCCCGTACCTGGTCGATCACCCAGGGGCTGTAGAAGTGTCCGTTCTCTGAGGGCTGCCACCAGCGGAGGCGGGTGGAAGGGGTGCGGGCTCGCAGCGGGATCTCCAGCGCCACCAGTCGGGCCTGATTACTGCTGTTGCTGAAGAGGAACTCCTGGAGGAGGCCCCAGGTCAGACCTCCGTTCACAGAAAACTGCAGGAGAACGGGCTGGGAGCGAGGGTCCGGGGCCGCCTTCCCACAACCCAGACGTAGGAAGAACTGGACGAACCTGCGGGAGGTCCAAAGCAACATCTCATCCATGTAATGTTTTACGGTTGGACAATATCGTGATAGTTTACGGGATGTCACGATGTGACGGCACCTGGCGTTAGACAGGTCCATGTCGGTGGTGACCAGCATTCGCAGTCCGTCCTCGCTGAAGAACAGATGGTTTCCACTGGACATGATGCCACACTTCCTGGACGGCTTTCCACCGCTCAGCAGTCTGAAGAGCTCCGTGTCCACAGCCCCACCTTCACACGCACAAACACACACACACACACACACAGAAGTATCAGTGTGGAACTGATTCCAGGCTGCAAGAAAGGCCTGACTCTGATTGGTGGATTTAGACCCTGGCGTACCTTCAAAGTCCTCCTTGAGGAAATCTGGGTTGGGGGTGTCGGGCAAGGAGCAGTCGGGTCCGGAGAAGCCGGGGTCGCACACACAGTGCGCCCCCCCGACGCAGGTCCCGTGGCCGTTACACATGTCCTGGCACTGGGGGCCGATGTAGACGTTGTCCAGTGCCCACGTCGGGGGAGTTGAACCAGATGAGAAGAAGCCCTGATACCAGCGGAACCTCACCGACCTTCAGGAAACAGGAGGTTTGAGGTGGGAGGAGAGCCGGGAAGTGACGGGCAGGGGTCGAGACGCCGAGGACACGTGGGGGTCTCACCCGCAGAGGCGGAGCTTGCCGAAGTGTATGACCTCCCTCCTCCAGCCCTGCGTGGTCCCGGGGAAGTAGATGCTGGCGGGGTGCAGCTCGGTGGAGCAGAGCGAGGAGGGCTGCGGCCCCCCCGCACACAGCGGCACCAGGAGGTGCCACGTGGCGCCGAAGTCCCGAGAAAACTCCAGACGCAGAGGGTGGGCAGAGGAGCTATCAGCCGTGCAGCCCACGTTGATCTAGAGACACGCGAGAAC
Source organism: Fistularia tabacaria (assembly GCA_901007705.1). Taxonomy (NCBI): domain Eukaryota; kingdom Metazoa; phylum Chordata; class Actinopteri; order Syngnathiformes; family Fistulariidae; genus Fistularia; species Fistularia tabacaria. The sequence continues at coordinate 11,937 of CAAKHD010012909.1, read as the reverse complement.
ATTTCATCAGCGCGCGTGAGGAGATGTTTGGAGTGAGTCAGCACTGGGATGAAGGTCTGGAGAACAACTCATCGGATCTGCGTTCACACCTCAAACTGGATGATGGTGTTTTCGTTGACGTCAATGTCCCTGGTGGTGATTGAATGTTCTCCAAGCTCGCTGGAGACAAACACCATGGCTGACTCATCCTCCTCCCTGCAACACACACACACACACACACACACAGTCACATCACCTTCGGGATCTTGGTTGATGTAGTAACATGATACGCATGATGTGATGTTCCTCACAGGCCGCTCTTCTGGTAGGGGCAGTACAGGCCGGTGTTTCCTCCGGGGAAGAAGAGCCAGTTGGACTGGTTGGGACCTTCTTCAAAGCTGTCTATCACCACTGGGGGGTTGTGCAGGGAGTTCCCATCGATGATGAGGTCATCTATGACCCAGACCTCCTCCTTCTTACCTGAGGGACGAGGAACGCATGTCATCATGACCCGGCGGGCCGTGGAAAAGCGTGAGACCAAGACGGGGAAAAGAAGAGATCGATAGAACGGAGAAGAAGGAGGAGTTTGGTTCTTCAAGTCGACTCACCGCTGTTGTAGGGCTGCCAGAGTCTGAAGCGGGTGGCGTTGGTCTGAGCACTCGCCGGCAGCGGCAGGTGGAGGAACAGGGTGTCGGTGGAAGAAGGGAAGTAGAACTCGTCCAGCAACAGCCAGCTGATCCCTCCGTTCACCGAGTACTGCAGCAGCACGGAGTGGGAGCGCTCGGGCACACCTGCAGAACCCCGTCAGAGAACGTTATACCAGACCCTGAGCACAGCTCAGTTCAGCTCAGGTGACCTGGAGTACCTTTGGTGATGAACTTGAACGAGAACTGGATGTAGAGGGTGTTGGTGCAGTCCAGGTCCCGAGACACGATCATTCGCAGGCCGTCCTGCAGACACGGAGAAGGAAGGTGTGAAAACGAGGCTCCCCTGATTCTTGCCCACTGGCTCCCCACTGAACGTCTTTACCCCTTTGAAGATCAGGGCCATGCCGGATTTAAGGGGTTCTCCGCTCAGAGTTCCTCGCTCAGCTCCGTACACCTCGGGCCAGGTGTCCTGCTGCAGGTTCTCATTGAAGTCCTCCCTGAGCACGGAGGGCAGGGGCGCCAGGGGCACGCAGTGAGCCCCCTCGTAGCCCTTATCACACCTGGGTGAGCATGAGCGGGGAAACAAGGATGGAGAGAACATGAAGGAAAGACGGATGAGGGAAGTCCAACCTTGGGGACCTTCAGCTCTTCGCTTACACGCAGCGTCCGTTGTCACAAAGGCCGTGTCCAGAGCACATCCAGGGGCAGCCAGGGGCCAGGAGCACGTTATCCAGGGCCCAGCCTTCAGCCCCGGGGGTGAAATGTGTTTGGATCCAACGGAACCGGGTCCTGGGGGAACTGGGACCGCAGAGGAGGTGTTTCAGCAAAGACGGTGAGAGTCTGGGGAAAGCGGTGAAACATCACCTACTTGGCGGCGCTGGGCAGGTAAACGGTGATCCTCCTCCAGTGCTTGTACTGGGTGGAGGTGTAGATGGAGCTCTGGGTGTAACCGGCACATCCGATGGCGGGGGGAACGCACTCGGGCGTGATGAGGGCCCAGTGGCGTCCGCAGTCCGTGGAGTACTCCAGCCGCACGCCGTGGGAGAAGGACGTGGACTTACTGCAGCCCATACTAAGCTCAAACTGCAGGAAGGACGAGCCGGAGACCTCGAAGTCCCAGCTCTCGGCGTACCTCGGCTTCTCTGCGGACACGCCCAGACAAAAGCACACTTCCAGAGTCTGTCCACAAAAGTTGTACCGCCTAAGTGACTCTTTGTAGTTCTGGAATAAAACAAAGCTGATTTATAATTCTGGTGATGAAGGGAGCCTGGAGACATTATGCAAACGATCCCCGCAGAGGTGGAAATAGTCCAAACCCTCAGGAGAGGGAGTCTGGCATATAGACAACATTTAGCACGTTTGCTAAATCATTTGAGCCGTAAAACTGTTCGGTGCCGGGGAATAAACCTCCGAGCGTCTGATTGATATTTCATAACAAAATATAAAATCAATATTGTCCTGGGTAAGCAAACGGAGGCCATGGCCAAACCGCATGAAAAATTTAACAACCAAAACAAAATTCTGTACTAATCCTATTATGTAAATTTAAATCCGGGTGATAAACAAAATGCGGACATTTGTAACACTGGCGTCCCTGGAGTGACCCCTGAGGTCTCCCTGTCACTTTAACTCCCCTGGACTGCTGAACAAAGAGTACCATGGTACACCTTCTTCGGTAAGTGGCCTCGACATAGAGAGCAGATTCCCCCATTCACATGCGGAGCTGCCATGCCAGGCGCTAACCAGACCGTCAGGAACAACTGGGGGTTTGGTGTCTGTATCCGAGGCCACGTCCACAAGTAGACAGGAGGAGGGTGACCTACAATCTTCAGCTGACTCTCCCAGTCGCTGCAACCATCCTGTGTGTGTGTGTGTGTGTGAGTGTGTGTGGCCCGACTCACTGTCAATGGCCTCGGAGTTGAAGGTCAGCGCCGTGTCCAATGACAGACAGTCCACCGTGACCTCCCCACCCTGAATGCGGTACCAGTTGTGTCGGAGGGGCGTGGTTCCGTCAAACTTGTCGTGGAAGCCGGTTCTGGAGCTGTCGTTCATACCGATGAGGACGTCATCCAGAGCCCAGTGGGCGGAGTGTTTCCCTGCACGGAGAATGGGAAGAGATTCAAACAGAAGGCGGTTGCGATGGGTAAAGTTCTTCCGTAACTCCGGCGTCCAGGCTGACCTTGTTGAGGCTGCCACCAGCGGAACACCGTGTAAGGAGACTTGGCTTGAGGCGGCAGCTCTATGGTCACCACCTGGGGCTCCAGGAAGGAGCTGAAGTCCAGCTCCCGCAAGAACTGCCATTGGACTCCATTGTTGCTGGAGAACTGGACGATGACACCTGGAACCGCAGAAGCAGAGCTGAAGCGGAGCGCACTTTGAAAAGAGGGGAAGAACTTTAGGTGGATGAGCAGGAAGTGACAGTGAAGGAATAGAGAAGGAAACCGGAGCTCCAGAGACACAGAGTGGGCTGAATGATGAAAGCGGGGCTCGGACTCGATTGGAATCTGACCTTCATTGCGGGACCGAGGCCTTGTGCAAGTGGGTCCCAAACTCTTGCTGCCGATTCGGATGTAGAACTGCACCAACCTGTTTATCGGACATGAGGTGATCGGATTTACAATCTGAAGCTCTGCGGTCAGAAAGGCCGTTGAGAAGGTGAGCAGAATGTACCGTGTGTTGGTGGTGTCCAGAGGCACCGTCCGGGCCTCTCTCCTCCCCGGGCTGCTGAAGTACAGGGCTTTCCCCTCGCCAATAATCCCACAGCCGCCTCCGATTTGCCCCCCGCTTATGCTCTGCCAGAGAGGGCTGAGCTTCCCCTCAAAGCCCTCGGTCAGCTCTGTGGGACTGGCCAGCGCTGGGACACAGCTGTCCTGCTCCACTGCCAGGAAGAGACGACCCATCAGACTTAGCACGAAGACGCAGACGGCCTCTGCGTTGGTTCCCCCCTCCCTCACGTTACCTGTGTAGCCCATATCGCAGAAGCAGACCCCGGAGATGCAGTCGCCGTGTCCACCGCAGTGGTTGGGACAAGGCTCGGAGATGTAGACCCCGTCCAGGGCGAAGGGAGGGGCGTCTCTGTAGACGCTGCTCTCCTGGAACCAGCGGAACCTGGTTTTACTGGGCAGAAGGAAACCAGAGAGGCTCTGTTAGCAGAGAGGAGGAGGAGGAGTCACATGATCCAGTTGGCAACCGATGACGAGGCTACCTGGCAGCGACGTTGCGTGGAATGACCACAGTCACCCTGGTCCACTGCTCATAGTCTCCAGTGTTGTAGACGGTGGGCTCGCGAAGCTCGCGCCCGCTGCCTTCACAGTTGCCCCCCCCCGGGGTGCCGGGGTAGCAGCCCTCCCTCACCAAGGACCAGGTTCGACCCGCGTCGTGGGAAAACTGCAGCAGCACCGGGGCGGAGGCGCTGAAGTCCGACTCGCAGCCGATGTTGAGCTGTCAGACAGGGAGCGCAGGAGAGCAGAGTAGCAGTTGAATCACGTGTCCTCGAACGTGGTGTCCCTGCGGAGGGCGGGTGTGAACCTTGAACTGCAGCGTGTAGCCGGGGCGCAGGGCCAGGTCTCTGGTCACCGCCACCCGATCCCCATCCGAGCGCCCGAACACCATTGCGGAGGCGGTTGGGGCGCAGTAGCTGCTGTTGCTTTCCCTCTCCATGCCTTCGTTGCCGAGCATCAACCACACACTCATCTGGTTGAGGGGGTAGTCGAAGGCCGGCTTCTCGTAGAAGTTCTGAGGGGACAGAGGTCACAGCGGGTTCGACCGATGAGTACGATCCCGGAGGGACTTTACCTCCTGACGTAAACCGAGGAAGCACGTGAGGTACGGCACGGTCCACGGGGACCCTGGCTCGGCCCCTGACCTGGGGCAGGGTGGGACTGGCCATGGGGATGATGTGCTTCTCCCTCTCCGACAAAATGATGACGTCGTCGATGGCCCACTGGTCGTACCCCTCGCCCGAGTGGAGCGGCTGCCACCAGCGGAACCTCGTGGACGGCGTCTTGGAGGCCAGAGGGAGCTCGTAGTGCACGAAGCTGAGGAGGAGGACGGGTGTGAAGATCGGATCTCGCGCTCCAGAGCCATCCTGCCGGATGCCGGAGGGGTCTCTCACCGCGGCTTGGTGAAGTCGGTGAAGTACATCTCAGCGATGAGCCCCCAGCTGATGCCCCCGTCGTTGCTGTACTGCAGAAGCACCCCCTCCTCCCTGCTGTCCGCCTGGTTGCACTCTGCCCAGTCTCCGCCCACGCGCAGGTAGAACTGCACAAACTCCGCCCACTCCGTGTCCAGATCCCAGCTGACCAGCTGCCTCAGCCCAGCCTGACACACACACACACACACGTCAGTGCGCCTCTATCTTCTGCATGCACGGGTCAGCCAGGTACCATCTGTGACAAGCACACCACATCTAACTAACATCCAGCGAAATGTGTGGAGAGGAAGAACATCGTTCTCTGATGAAGGTGGAGCAGACACAATGGAATTCCAGGGTGACAGTAACCGACATCAGAATGGAATCGGATGACTCTAGAAGCTAGACGAAGCTAGAGATGTTGGATCGACAAGCCCAGAGAGCGGAGAAGGTTCTCTGACCTGCTTGTGTTGGAGATATTTTCAGTTCACTAGAACATTCCATTGAAACCCTTTTCACTGCTGGGTGTTCTACAACCTCTGCAGATCCAGATCCGGTTGGAGGCGGGTTCTACCTTGCTGAAGTACAGCGAGGAACCGGACGAGACCACTCCGCAGCCCATGTCGGGCGTGACCACCTCCCCGCCGATCACCTCCTGCCACGTGGCCAGAAGAGCGTCCTGGGACTCGAAGTCAGAGAGGACGCTGGAGGAGAGCGGCGAGGAGGGCAGGCACTCTGGTCCCGAGAAGCCATCGTCACACCTGCAGGAGAACGAGACGGGTTCCTTTATTCCGACCCCACCCGGCTCAGAAGGTGTCGGGTGGAGGTCGGCCCACCTGCAGTGTCCGTGGTCACACCAGCCGTGTCCGTGACACGTGCTGGGACACTGCTGGCCGATGTAGATGTCGTCCAGGGCCCACTCGTCCTGCTCCCCGTAGTAGTTCTGGATCCAGCGGAACCTGGTGGCACTGGACCTGGACGCAGAGCACACGGCAGCTTCAGGCATCTCAAGCTTCTCCTGCGCAGATCTTTCCCTGTAGGACGTTTCGGGGATTCAACTGAAGAGACTAGATGTTATAGACCCTCTGAGGAGTGAGGAGCTGGACGCGGATGGAACATCTTGTCCAGTGTGAGGGCTTCAGACCATGTTATTGTGGCCAGCTGCCCTCCCACGAATGCACCTGCAGCACTCAGTGTCAAGACATGGTCCAGGAGGTCACGTGGTGCACGTGGTCCTCGGCTGGCAAAGATGATCGGCCGATCTTACAGCGTGACGTCGTCCGCTGGTCCTCGGAAAAGGCCTCCTGAGAAGATCGCTCGCTCTCATTGGCCGCTTTATCAATGTGTCCGGTGCGAGAGAGCGAAGCCGGTCAGCGGTGGGAGCAGATGTTCCTTCTGCTCGGACCTCCAACTCCCCTGGCGGCTGTTCTTACCAGGTCTTCTGCGGCAGGGACAGGGTGATGCGTCTCCAGTCCCTGAACTCTGACGGGTGGTACACGCTGGGCGCCGTGAACTCCGAGCAGCTCGGCATGCCGGGCAGACAGGCCTGCGGGGGGCGAGAAGATACCGTGTCCACGGGAGAACGTGGGAGACGAGCGGCTTCATTTACGGCAGCAGAAGCTCCGGAGAACCCCGAGGATTCTTCGGCATCGGAGAGGCTGAGGCGGGACCGCAGCCTCCCTGACCTTGAAGACGAGACAGCGGCGAGGATTAAGAGGACGGGGACGCTGTCAGAAGATTGGATTTTAATGCACATGAGAGAATTAGAGGAAGTCCTCAGACGGAGGACTCATTAACCCCCAGTCGGATCTGGGCAGAAGCTCTGCCGCCTCATGAATATTCACCGGCCAGATTGGATCGGAGGGTCTGTGTCGAAGCGAGAAGATAATCTGCTTGATGATCCCACGGTTGCCACGAACTCGCTAATTGGTCCCCCCAAAAAATGGCGTTTTAATTTGTCCGCCTTTAATGGCCGCCGGCGTCGATGGTTCCTCTGAGGATCCATCAGCACCATGAAGAACAATCACACAGCTGGCTCCTGGAGGCACTCCGAGAACATGACTCAGGAATAACATCGCAAGACAGCGCCAGCTTTGGTGTGTGTGTGTGTGTGTGTGTGTGTGTGTGTGAGTGTGTGTGTGTGTGTGTGTGTGTGTGAGAGTGTGTGTGTGTGAGTGTGTGTGTGTGTGGTCACCTTGTGGTTTGAAAGCACTTCACACTGGATCGCAATCATACACACTGATGGTGCTAAGCAGGTAATAACTGGAGGCTCAGTGACTTGCTCAAGGGCACTTTGGCACGTAGACAAGATGTGTGTGTGTGTGTGTGTGTGTGTGTGTGTGTTGCAGCCCCTCCTCCGAACCTCTTTCACCAGGTGCCAGGTGAGGCCGTGGTTGGTGGAGAACTCCAGGCGGACCTGGGTGTCGATGTGGGCGGAGGGCTCGCGGCCGCAGCCCATCACCAGAGAGAACTGCAGGCTGTAGGAGGCGCCGATCTGCATAGACTGGGTCTCCACGTATCTGATGCTGGAGCCGGGGCCGGGTTCCCCGGAGAAGCTGGAAGGAGGAGGGAGAGGAAGGAGAGGCTGGGACGTCCGGCGACCGGGCGTCCCGAGGAGAAGACGACCCCGAGCGTCCTCCTACCTGAGGGTCCAGTCGTGCCGGCAGTACGGCTGGACGTGGCCCAGGTAGAAGCCCAGGCTCTGGGTGACGTCCAGCACGTTGCTGAAGTCCAGGCTGATGGTGTTGAAGAGCACCGACGTCATGCTGATCTCGTCCAGAGCCCAGACGTCGTGGCTGCGGCCCGAGTGGTACGGCTGCCACCAGCGGAACTGGACGCCAAAACGACGGGCCCCCGCAGGGAGCTCCACCGACACGATCCTGGGCAGGGTGAGGGTTGGAATCCATTCACTCATTCATTCATTCATTCATACATGCATCTGTTCATTCATTCATTCATTCATTCATCCATTCATCTGTTCATTCATTCATTCATCCATTCATCCATTCATCTGTTCATTCATTCATTCATACATGCATCTGTTCATTCATTCATTCATACATGCATCCGTTCATTCATTCATTCACTCATTCATTCATTCATACATGCATCTGTTCATTCATTCATTCATACATGCATCTATTCATTCATTCATTCATTCATTCATCCATCCATTCATCTGTTCATTCATTCATTCATACATGCATCTGTTCATTCATTCATTCATTCATTCATTCATACATGCATCTGTTCATTCATTCATTCACTCATTCATTCATTCATACATGCATCTGTTCATTCATTCATTCATTCATCCATTCATCTGTTCATTCATTCATTCATACATGCATCTGTTCATTCATTCATTCATTCATTCATTCATCCATTCATTCATACATACATCTGTTCATTCATTCATCCATTCATTCATTCATTCATACATACATCTGTTCATCCATCATTCATTCATTCATTCATCCATCTGTTCATTCATTCATTCATTCATTCATTCATTCATTCATTCATTCATACATGCATCTGTTCATTCATTCATACATTCATTCATTCATTCATACATACATCTGTTCATCCATTCATTCATTCATTCATTCATACATGCATCTGTTCATTCATTCATACATTCATCCATTCATTCATACACACATCTGTTCATTCATTCATTCATCCATTCATCCATTCATCCATTCATTCATCCATTCATTCATTCATCCATTCATTCATACATACATCTGTTCATTCATTCATACATCCATTCATCCATTCATTCATCTGTTCATCCATTCATTCATTCATTCATACATTCATACATACATCTGTTCATCCAGTCATCCATTCATTCATTTATTCATTTACTCATCCATTCATCCATTCATTCATCGATCCATCATCCATCATCCATACATCCATTCATTCATTCACTATCCCTGCATTGGGGTGAAGGTGGTCTGCGGTCTGTCCAAGCCGTGATTGGACGAGAGGTGGGTTCACCGTGGACCAGCCAATCACAGGGCCTCATAGAGAGACTTCCAACCATTCACACGTCGGGACAATGCAGGGTCTCCATGAACCTCCTTCATGTGTTTGGATTGTGTGAGGAACCCGGAGAACCCTGAGGAACCCCACGCAGACATGGAGGCTCCACACACTGCGGCAATGCAACCAGGGAGCTTCTGGCTGAGAGGGGGCGGAGCTAACCTGCACGTTCTCACACACACACACACACACACACACACACAGAGGAGGTACCTGGGCTCGTGGAAGCCCTGGTAGGCGTAGTGCTGCAGCAAGGTCCAGGTGATGCCGTTGTCGGTGGAGAAGTGCAGCAGGACGCCCTCCCCGGGCTGGTCGGGCGCCGGGCAGGAGCTCAGGGTGCTTCTGCTGCCCAGACGGAGGGTGAACTGCAGGTACCTGGAGGAGCAGGAGGTGGACGACGGGTGAGATGATGAGATGAATGAAGACAAGATTAAACGAGCGCGTTTGAAGAGGAGGTGAGTCGGGGTTGGGCTGACACTCGTCTGTTCACATGGAATATTTATTGTGACTTCCATCATCCGTCTGCCCCCCCCCCCCCCCCCCCCCCCCCCCCCTGCGCCCCCCCCCGCCCCCTTTCCCCCCCCCCCCCACGCCCCGCCCGAGAACCGGGGCCC
>CAAKHD010012907.1:0-12010 GCA_901007705.1 Fistularia tabacaria | reverse complement strand
GGGGGGGGGGGGGGGGGGCGCGGGGGCGAGGGGGGGGGAGGGGGGGGGGGGGGGGGGGGGGGGGGGGGGGCGGGGGGGGGGGCGGCGGCGGGGGGGGGGGGCGGGGGGGGGGGGGGGGGGGGGGGGGGGGGGGGGAGGGGGGGCGGGGGGGGGGGGGGGGGGGCGGGGGGGGGGGGGGGGGGGATGGTGGAGGGGGGGAGGAGGGGTGAGGGTGACGGTGGGGGCTGTCCATAGAAGCTGCCGGTGGGCAGGGGGAGGGGGATAGGGGGAGGTGAGGGGTTGATGGGGGGAGGGGGGAAGGTGATGGTGGAGGCTGTCCATAGAAGGTGCCGGTGGGTGGGGGGGTGTGGGGGGGGGTTGTGGCAGTGAGTTGGCAAAGATGAGGTGGGGTGGAGGGATGGGGAGCTGGCCTAAGAGGCTGCTGGTGGGCTGGGGAAGGGGAAGGCGGAGGGGGCAAGGTGTTGATGGGGGGTGGAGCAGAGCTTACAGCAGAGGTGTGAGAGGGTGAGGAGGTAGGTTGGGGATGGGGGCCCAGATCCACCATCAGAGCACACAGGGGTGTCGAACCTGTTGAAGAACAGGTTCAGCTCTGTGGCAAATTCAGGGCCGCCTTTGACTCCAGGTGTGGTTTTCCCACAGCCTGTCATCTTCCTCACCTCCCTCCAAGCCTCCTTTGTTTTTCTCTGCTCCATCCTGGACTCAATCCTTAAAATTGAGTTTTGCCTCCCGCAGCTTCCTCCTCAGTTCCTTCTGGACAGCCTTGAGGGTCTGGTGGTCCTTGGCCATGAAGGCCCTCTTCTTCTGGTTGAGAAAGCCTTTGATGTTCTTATTGATCCATGCCTTGTTGTTGCTGAAACAACGGACCTTTTTGGATGGGACAATGTTGTCCTCACAGAAGTTAATGTAGTCTGTTACACAACGAGAGAGACCCTCGATGTCCTTACCAAAGTCCTTTTCAAAAAGACTCCAGTCGTTGACAACGAAGCACTCCTGTAGTGCCTCCCCGGTGGCTTTGGACCAGATCTTGGCAGACCTGGAGATGGCCGCCTTCCTCTTCACCATAGGTTTATAGGTAGTGGCCAGGAGTACCAGGTTGTGATCCAAATTGCCTAGAGGGGGTCGAGGGGAAGAGTTGTAGGCATCCCTCACATTGGCATACAGGAGGTCCAGGGTTATATTTCCTCTTGTTGCACAGTCTGCATACTGGGCGAAGGTGGGGAGAACGTGAGTGAGAGGGACGTGGTTGAAGTCCCCGCTGATCAAGATGAGGGCGCTGGAGTGGCGGGTCTGCAGATCCGCAATCGAGGAGTGGATGACGTCACCGGAACTTGTTGTGGCTGCAGACGGGGAACGTAGATGAGCACCACAATGGTGTGTGAAAACTCACACGGGAGGTAGAAGGGGCGAAGTCCTACCGCTATGAGCTCCACATCGGGGGTGCACACAGAGACCTTCACGGTGATATGACCGGGGTTGCACCATTTGCTGTTGAGATAGACGGCAAGCCCTCCTCCTCTTCTCTTGCCGCTCTGTCTCCCCCGGTCCGCGCGTATCAGCGTGAAGCTGGGCAGGTCGACGGCACTGTCCGGAATGTTCACCTGTAGCCAGGTCTCTGTGAAGCACAGCATGCTACATTCCCTGTAGACATGCAGGCTGTCGATGAGGGAAATTATAACAGTAAGTGTAAAAGTAGTACTGAAGCATGTGAGGGGAAGGCTAACCTAAAGATCACTAGGTCAGTTTACACGGAATTAATACAGCACTTGAGAATTATCCCCACTGAAAACTGCTCCTACCTGCTCTGCATGTATCTGAAATGGCTGTCCATCGTGTTCGATGATGAAAACTCACTATGTTTCGGCTCTGCATTGAATGCATCCAATTAATTACCAATTACTGTATTCATTGCAAAACTGGAATAAAATTGCTGTTGATGGTTTGATTGTATCATATTCAGGAAGTTGTTGGTGGATGATCTGTTTCCTAAAGTCTTACGCATCAAAAAATAATATCAGTTCATAGGACATTTTCCACAAAAATGGTTATGCAAAATGCTATACGAGTGAAAGGCCATGACCAATGGTTCAGATGATAGCACCACTTTCAGTTTGATTTTTTTCATACATTATGTTAAATGGCATCGTACTAATCCTGTACTATTTAATGTCGTTTTTTTATACATTAATTAATCTATTAATTTATTGAGAAACTGTACAAAAATATAGCACTTTATCTGAATGCACGCCCTCACTGCCCCACAAACAGTCTGGACTGTTCTGCAAGACTGGCCATCGTACGTCAAGGCCTAAATCTGGTAAGAAAAACAATGGATTATTTCAAAGATGGTGTGAGTTTATATTGTCTAATCATTAGGAATCAAACGAAACAAACAAACAAAAAAAAGTTATTTGCTGGAAAAGGGCATAAACTCAGCTATTACAAATGAACCTCGTAACTTGTGAGATAAAAGACTATCATTTGTGACGTTCAAAGCATACATAAATGAATAACAAAAATAAAGATGAAGAAACAGATTCCACTTGTTGGTGTTTGAAAAAGGCTGACTTTGAACAGTCTCCACCTGTTGTAAAGTAGGGCTTTTTTATAGTTTTTGTGCATAAAACCTACTAGACATGCAGACAAGGCAAGGAATTGGTCACAAACTCTACTTGTCATGTCATAGAAGGAAATAATGAATGAATAATAAATGGACTGCATTTAGCTGCCTACATTTCAGGATCCTGGTATTGTGCCTGCTGACTCAGAGTGTCAGTACCAGTAGTGGTTTGCTGGGCTACATCATCCACAATAAATAGCTTTACTAACACCTGTGCTAATCTTTCTTCGAGAAATCAGGGTTTCATCAGTTACAAATGTTACAAATGTACCTGCATGTTGCACTCAATGTGAGTGGGAAGACGGACGGATAGATGGATACATGAATAGATAGAAGCAAATGGGTTTGTACTAAGCTGAAGCTACCAAAAGCAATGCTAATCGTTACCAAAACATTTACTCTTTCAAATTACCAACAAAATAAACTCAAATGACCAAAACCGGAGATTCAACACTGAATATCATCAATTAGGCATTGCTGTTGTCTTTGTTGTTGTTGTTCTTGCTGCTTTGCTTATTTTCTTGAATGCGTCTTCAAGCCTTCTGTTTTTGCCTGTTTTTCTTAATTGCTTAATTTCTTAATGCCTATACAGCTTCTGTCTTCACATTAGATCTTGTAAACATACTTACACACAGTCCCTCACATGGATTGTAGTTTGTCTTTATTGTATTGAAAGACTCCCTCTCGAGGATATATTCTTTAGATTTTGGACTTGTTTGAATAGTTTAGTATTAACATAGACATTGAGTAGAATTGGTAAAGTTTATACCTCACGGTTCCTTTGCAAACTCCCTCCAACATTTCTAAGAATGGTGGAGAAGCTGAATGCATGCCCTGTTTGAATCGCACTAATTGGTTTGCTTATTTTCTCCTCAATGGCTTGAAATGAAATTGGATTGGTAATTCCAAGCAGTTTTCTTTTATACAAGTAAAATGGAGCTTAAATAAATGTAATTAGGTCTGCAATTTTACTGAGAAATCATTTTAGATTTAATACCTTGTTGTTCCTATTTATTGTAAAGAGTCTAATTACAGTTTCTGTGGGTCCAGAAAAAACAACAACTGGCCACCACATTTTTTTTAATTTGTCGTTCCCCGTTTGGCCTTTTTATGGTTTCAAACTGAGGTTCATTTCTTTGAAAAATTATAATAAACACACCCAAGTGTCAGAACTGACTTTTTTTAGAGGCGATGTTGAGTTTGGTTGAAATGACGGTAAAAAGCATTGCTGTTGATTTATCATCATGCCGGGCCAAATTTGTACCTTGAAAATAAGAAATAAAAAAAGAAATAATAAATATTAGAAGATATAGGAGTACAGGGAGATGCAGCATATGCTAAGGATAGAGGTAGCAAAGGCAAAACAAAGGGCGTACAATTACTTGTATGCTCGGTTGGACAGTAAGGAGGGGGAGAATGATTTATAAAGATTGGTAAAACAGAGAGATAGAGATGGAAAGGATGTACAGCAGGTCCGGGTGATTAAGGATAGAAAAGGAAATGTATTGACAGGTGCTAGAAGAGTGGTGGGAAAATGGAAATAATACTTTGCAGAGCTGATGAAAGAGGAAAAAGAAAGAAAGGAAGGGTGGAAGAGGTGATCATTGTACACCACAAAGCAGCAGCGATTAGTAAAAGTGAAGTGAGGAGGGCATTGAAGAGGATGAAGAATGGAAAGGCAGTTTGTCCAGAAGATATACCTGTGAAGGTATGGAAGTGTCTGAGAGAGGCAGAGGTAGAGTTTCTGGCTAGATTATTCAACAGGATCCTAGAGAGAGAGAAGATGCCTGAGGAATGGAGAAAAAGTGTGATGGTGCCCATGTTTAAGAATAAGGGGGATGTAAAGAATTGCAGTAATTCTAGATGGATAAAGTTGATGAGCCATACAATGAAGTTATGGGAAAGAGAAGTGGAAACTAGACTGAGAGCAGAAGTCAGCAATTTGTGAGCAGCAGTATGGCTTCATGCCTAGAAAGAGTACCACAGATGCAGTATTTGCTTTGAGAATGCTAATAGAGAAGTACAGAGAAGGTCAGAGGGAGCTGCATTGCGCTTTTGTAGACCTAGAAAAAGCATACGACAGGGTGCTGAGAGAGGAGAACTCTGGTTTTGCATGAAGAAGTCTGGAGTGGCAGAGAAGTATGTTAGACTGGTCCAGGACATGTATCCTAGCTTTGAGACAGTGGTGAAATGTGCTGTAGGTGTAACAGAGAAGTTTAAGGTGGAGGTGGGTCTTCATTAGGGATCAGCTCTGAGCCCCTTCCTGTTTGCAGTGGTGATGGACAGGCTGACAGATGAGGTTAGTCAGGAATATCCAGGGACCATAGTGTTTGCAGATGACACTGTGATCTGTACTGAGAGCGGGGATCAGGTTGAGGAAAATCTTGGGAGGTGGAGGTTTGCTCTAGAAAGGAGAGGAATGAAGGTTAGTCACAGCAAGACATAATATATGTGTGTGAATGAGAGGAACCCAGGTGGAAACGTGAGGCTACAGAAGGTGGAGATCAAGAAGTTGGAGGATTTCAGGTACTTAGGGTCAACAGTCCAGTTCAATGGAGAGTGCGGAAAAGAGGTAAAGAAACGGGTTCAGCAGGTTGGAATGGCTGGGGAAAAGTTTCTGGGGTTCTATGTGGTAGAAGACTATCAGCCAGAATGAAAGTAAAGGTGTACATGTCAGTGGTGAGACTGGTAATGCTGTATGGTTTGGAGACAGTGACATTCAACAAAACATAAGAGGCAGAGCTGATGGTAGCAGAGATGAAGATGTTGTGGTTCCCTTTGGTAGTGACGAGGATGGATAGAATCATGAATCAGGCCATCAGGGGGACAGCACATGTTAGATGTTTTGGAGAGAAGGTCAGAGAAGCCAGACTGAGATGGTTGGGTCATGGAGAGAGGAGGGATAGGGACTATATTGGTAGACAGATGCTGGGATTGGAGATGCCAGGCAGGAGGTCTAGAGGAAGACTGAAGAGAAGATCTATGGATGTCGTGAGAGAGGATACGAAGGTAGTTGGTGTGAGAGATGAGGATACAGAGAATAGGGTTAGATGGAGAAGGTTGATTCGCTGTGACGACCCCTGAAGAGAAAAGTCGAAAGGAAAAGAAGAAGAAGAAGATAGAATACCAAAATATGTTTTCTGATTAGTTTCCTTGACATTGCGCTTAATCGATGGAATAATTTAAGTGTAACCTCCGAAAGAAACAAAGTTGCCTGAGATCAATTACAGATTGTGCCAAACACATTTCCTAAGTGAGGTTATGCTTCAGAATGGAATTAGAAAGATATGTCATTTGGCAAATTATCGTGTAAATAAATCAGGAGAGTGGTATAGGTTTCAAACAACAGCAGGAAAGAAAACAGAAGAACAGGAGAGAAAAAAGTGCAAGACAGAATGTGTGTACATTGTACAAACATCTTCATTCAGTTGTCAGAATCTTTCCAGAAAAATAGTAACGGAAAATATTCATTTGACTTGATGTTCCTCCTATGAATATAGCCTTACAGTTGCCATCTGTAGTTTCTCTTGACTGTTCCCAGAATTGTCACTGAGACGCTGGAAGCTCTGTTGTCCTGAGCATTAACCCCTAAAAGGGTCTGCCGAAGTGGAGAGGTCATCGGTGAGGGTCCGGGCGAGAATGATTCAGTAAGGACCCCTAGGAGGGAAGCTTATTGGCAAATTCCAAAGACCTTGGCCCACATGGATTGGTTGGGTACAGCCTGAACAATGAGCAGCTATCACAATCTGGGCTTCACCTGGAGTGTGGAAAATAAATTATGAAATGTGGGCAAGCAGGTTGGCATGTGTAGAGTAAAGCATCAAGTGTGATATGCAATTCTGTATGGTTTGAAGACAGTGGCACTGAGGCAAAGCCAGGAAGCAGGTCTGAAGGTAGCAGACATGAAAATGTTGAGGTTCTTCAGCAGTGAGGATCAAGAATGAGTCCATCATAGGGACTGTACATGTTGAATGCTTAGAGATGTTTTGTTTCATGTAGAGAGTGAAAGATAGTGACTATATTGAAAGAAGGATACAGAGGTTGGAACGGGCAGGCAGGAGGCCTGGAGTAAGACCAACGAGGAAATTTATGGATGGATTGAAAGAAGACACGAAGTTAGAGAGAGAAGAAGATGTAAAGAATAGAGTAAGATGGAGGCAGATGATTTGCTGTGGCGACCCCTGAAGAGAGCAGCCAGAAGGAAAATAAGAAGATTTACATCTCAATTCTTACCTTTGGTTATAACTTTGGGTCATGACTGAAAGGTTTCAGATACTGGTGGTTGAAATTAGTTTCCTCAGAAGGAAAGCTGGGCTTAGCCCCAGAGATAAGGTGACGAGTGCAGTGCAGACATCTAGGAAAAGCTCTGAATGGAGCCACTGGTGCTTTGTGTCAAAAGGAGTTAGTCGAGGTGGTGCGGGCAGCTGATAAGGATGCCTCCTGTCACATGTGTTCAAGGTGCATCCACTTGGAGGCCGTATTGTTGGCCCAGACCAAACCAGAGAGATTTTACTGTGTACCCTGTTTGGCCCCGACGCCTCTGCTTCCCCCAGGGAGATTTACAGTGCATCATTGGGGGCTCTGTCAGGATACCTGGCCTTTTCCGCATCACCATAGGACAAATGTATGAAGAATGACTGAATGAGTTATTTGGGAAATTGACTCACTGGTAAACTTAATGGACCTAAATTCCCAGAAGCATAAAGAGATATTTTCTATGTTTAATGTGTTTATGCTATGATGAAAAACATTGCCAGAATCAGTTAAAATACTTTCAAGCTGCTCAGTAACCAAGTAACCTGTGACATATCTTGTACTATATATTCAGTTGAGAATTAAAAATGTGTATTTCACTGGTAATGGATGGCGGTATGATCAGTGAAACTGGCCGAAGGCTTCAAAGGAAAGGACTGGCATCATTTCCAGCTGCTACAGGAGCCTAAGGACATCCCATCACTGGAAGCAGACAGTGCTTGTCAGCTTTGACATTGGTTTATAATTTCCCTAGCTAACTGAGCCGAGCTCTCATGGTTTCTTATCATTCAGGAATGGAAATCTAACAAGAATACTGAATGGATTAGTGCCTTATCCTGCTGGAAATGTTAATCATAGTTTCCCCTTGCCACACATATTAAGTCTCAAAAATTACATTTCGTAGAACTTTGTCTCTCAATATATTTTGTTTTTCTATAATGCCAAGATTCTTTGGGATCATTAATACAGTAATGAGTTTGGTTGCTCTTTGACACCCTCGTGGTTTTTGAACAAAACCTTTACACATATTTTTGAAAACTGCCTGAATGAGCTGACATTTTTATGAGAACTTGCCTCGGTCAGTCAATTAAATTAAAAGTAACATCACAGTGGCAGAGTTTTTTGCTTAACTTTTCACGCCAGTTTTGCCCAAGATAATCACAGCCTTGGTGAGCCTAAAACAAGATTAAAAAACATTTCAAAAAATCTAGAGCTTTTTTATCTTTTCTTGTCTTGTCTTGTCTTGTCTTGTATTGTCTTTTCTTTTCTTTTATTTTCTTTTCTTTTATTTTCTTTTCTTTAGGTTAAAAATTCCCTTTAGTGAAACGTTGGGGTTTGACAGGCATATATTCAGAGAGAACACATAACGACACTCAGTACTTCTCAGCGGCAGGAGATCATCTTAGAATGGGAAAATTAACTCGTCATGGCTGTTGACAGAAAACAAAGTGCCCCCCATTGCCCAGGTAGAAAAGCATTCCCCCAAGTTGCCAGTTAACGAAAAGAAATTGAATTCCACCTTTAGGCGAGTCTTAATCAGTGCTTTCAAAACTAACACTGGACTCTCACCCCCTTCATTGCGGGCTACTCAAACTAAACTCTTTTCTTTTCTTTTCAGGACCATCATTATTCTACTGGTCTTTTATGTTACTGTACTGTTTCTTGAAGGTAAACGGGATCAGCAGCATAAATGCTAACGTGATGGTGCACTTGTCAATAATCTTTAACAAATGTGTAAACAAATATGTTGACTCATGACCAAGTTATGGCGTTTTCATCATTTGGGAAAATTGAAACAGAAGTCATAGATTCAAGCAATTTCCAAATCATAAAACTGCTTTATTTTGAATCTGCCGGACTATTTCATCAAACATATTTAATATTACAAATAGAAGTCTGAAGCAATGCAAAGTTATTGGTGTATTGTTTTCACAACTCTGTGATGAGAATTAACAATGCGAACAAATACGAGACAAAATGAAACTTTTCTATTTTCCACAACAAATGTATATCCAGAATAGAAAGCGAAATGTGAAACACAGAGTCAGCAAACACTCTTTTTTCTCCTGAGGTGTCAATAGTCTAACTTTTTCATGTCAAAATTATTTTGCAAGTGACTCATAGACTGAGGGGAATGGATCAAAAGAGGACTGCACGGGACTGAGAAAAGCTTGTTTCCAGTCAATTAATGGGTGAGGATGAAACCACGCTTAGCACAACATTACACAACATTGTCATGCCAGCAAGACACATTCTGGTATCTATTTGTTACTCTTCAGCGGAGGCACTTGCTGATACCTCAGGCTAGCGTGTGCTTCTAATTGGCCAATCCGGCGGCATATTAAAAGCATAAGGGATCAAAAAAGGGCTCATTTTGATACCGCCCTGTGAAGAAAAACAAAGGCATGGAAATAATTTTTGAAATACTTAAAAGGCTACATTGAACTAAAAATAATTGAACTAGAAGTTTATTTTCTTGAAATATTACAAAGAAAATTCCTGCCTTGGGTTTCAAGCTGTCATTACCTCAGTTGTCACATGCCTTGTTACTCCTCAACTTTTCCAATGCAAGCCTTAGTTTGTGGAACTCGAGTCTTACATGAATATTTAAACTAAAGTTCTTTAAAGTGATCATATCCCCAATGCGAACTGTGACGAATCAAATCTGTCTCTGTTATACCAGAGGAAATGACACATAGAGCTGATAAGGCAACTGGCATGGAGTCAACATATGAAACAAAGGAATTTCCAATTTCCAATTTCCTGCTGCTCTCTTTTTCATAAAATAGATATCTGAATCATTATCCTGCAATTACTATCATCATTTGCTAATTTCTACATTTGTTCAACCATCACCTGCTCCCCCTTCTATGTCAGTAGCCCTTTCTGTCTTAGGCAAAATGAGAATGAAAAAATCCCTGGTCAGTGAATACATTACGTTACTTGCCAGGAATGGATTAATGCAGCCTAAGGGCAGAACAGGCCAGTGTCCCCCGGATCCAGACTAGGGGATGCACAGGCTGTTGTCTCCCTGAGCTGGTCCCAAGCCCAGATAAATGCAGAGGGTTGCATCAGAGAGGGCATCCGGCGTAAAACTTTTGTCAATACCAAATATGCAAATTCCAACCTAAAAATTGTATACAGGATCGGTCGAGGCCCGGGTTAACAACAACCGCCATTGGTGCCGATAACCTACAGGGTACCAGTGGAAATTGGGCTCCTGTGGGTCGAAGAAGGAGAGGAGGAATGCGTGTTTGGAAGCAGATAGAGAAGAGGAAAGGCAGGAGTCTGGAACTGAGAGTAGGGACTTTGAATATAGGGACGATGACAGGAAAAGGTAGAGAGTAGGTTGACATAATGCAGAGAAGAAAGGTGGATATACTGTGTGTCCAGGAGACCAGGTGGAAAGGTAATAAGGCTAGAAGCCTGGGAGCAGGTTTTAAGTTGTTATATCATGGTACTGACAGGAAGAGAAATGGAGTAGGAGTTATCTTGAAGGAGGAGTTTGTTAGGGATGTTCTGGAAGTGAAAAGAATGTCAGATAGACTTATGAGCCTGAAATTAGAAATTGAAGGTGTGATGCACAATGTTGTTAGTGGCTATGCCCCACAGGTAGGATGTGAGTTAGAGGAGATGGAAAAGTTCTGGAATGAGTTACATGAATTGATGAAGAGTATCCCCAGAAATGAGGGAGTGGTAATTGGGGCAGACCTCAATGGACATGTTGGTGCAGGCAATAGAGGTGATGAAGAAGTGATGGGCAGGTTTGGTATCCAGGATAGGAACGTAGAGGGACAGATGGTGGTAGACTTTGCAAAAAGGATGGAAATGGCTGTGTTAAATACTTTTTTCCGGAAAAAACGGAAACTTAGCGTAACTTATAAGAGCGGAGGTAGGAGCACGCAAGTAGACTACATCTGTAGACTAGGTAATCTGAAAAAGATCAGTGACTGTTAAGTTGTGGTCGGGGACAGTGTAGCCAGACAACATAGGATGGTGGTCTATGGGATGACTCTGATGACAAGGAAGATCAAGAGGACAAAGGCAGAGCAGAACACAAAGTGCTGGAAGCTGAAAAGGGAGGAGCGTTGTGTGGTTTTCAGGGAGGAGATGAGAAAGGCTCTTGGTGGTCAGGCAGAGCTTTCAGATGACTGGACAACTACATCTAATGTGATCAGGGAGACAGGAACGAGAGTACTTTGTGTGTCGCCTGGAAGGAAAGTAGATAAGGAGACGTGGTGGTGGATTGAGGAAGTGTGGGAGTGTAGTGGATACAGAGTACAGAGAAAGCGGTTAGCAGGAAGAAGAGGGACACTGAGGGGACTGAAGAGAACAGACAGGACTACAGGAAGATGCAGCTAGAGGTAAAGATTGAGGTAGCAAAGACAAAACAAAGGGCACTCGATGACTTGTATGCTTGATTGGACAGTAAGGAGGGAGAGAATGATTTATACAGGTTGGCAAAACAGAGAGATAGAGATGGAAAGGATGTACAGCAGGTCTGTGTGATAAAGTTGATGAGCCATACAATGAAGTTATGGTAAACAGTAGTAGGAACTAAACTGAGAGCAGAAGTCACTATTTGTGAGCAGCAGTATGGCTTCATGCCTAGAAAGAGTACCACAGATGCCGTATTTGCTTTGAGAATGCTAATAGAGAAGTACAGAGAAGGTCAGAGGGAGCTGCATTGCACTTTTGTAGACCTAGAAAAAGCATATGACGGGGTGCCAAGTGAAGAACTCTGGTAATGAATGAAGAAGTTGAGTGGCAGAGAAGTATGTTAGACTGGTCCAGGACATGTATGCTGGTTGTGAGACAGTGGTGAAATGTGCTGTAGGTGAAACAGAGAAGTTCAAGGTGGGGGTGGGACTTCATCAGGGATCAGCTCTGAGCCCCTTCCTGTTTGCAGTGGTGATGGACAGGCTGACAGATGAGGTTAGTCAGGAATATCCATGGACCATGATGTTTGCAGATGATATTGTGATCTGTCGTGAGAGCAGGAAACAGGTTGAGGAAAATCTTGAGAGGTGGAGGTTTGCTCTAGAAAGGAGAGGAATGAAGGTTAGTCACAGCAAGACATAATATATGTGTGTGAATGAGAGGAACCCAGGTGGAAACGTGAGGCTACAGAAGGTGGAG
>CAAKHD010012903.1:12959-24496 GCA_901007705.1 Fistularia tabacaria | reverse complement strand
TGTTTGTGTGTGTGTAGTTGTGGGTGAGCAGAGGTGTGGTGTGGGTGTAGTGTGGGTGTAGTTGTGGGTCAGGAGAGGTGTTGTGTGGGTGTAGTTATGGGTCAGCAGAGGTGTAGTGTGGGTGTAGTGTGGGTGTAGTTGTGGGTCAGCAGAGGTGTAGTGTGGGTGTAGTTGTGGGTCAGCAGAGGTGTAGTGTGGGTGTAGTTGTGGGTCAGCAGAGGTGTATTTGTGGGTGTAGTTGTGGGTCAGCAGAGGTGTTTAAGGCGCTGCTCTGCTGCGGCAGCGTTTGTACATTTTTGTGATAAAAGCAGTCACAGGAAACCCGAGCGCCAGACCCTGAAAATGGCCGACATTCCTCCCCCCCCCGGGGGCCGGGGGTGGGGGGGTTGGGGGGTCAGGAGCCCTGTTATTCTGCTGCATTAGCAGAACTGGAGGCGGCGCTGCCAACTTCAGCTCCAGCTCCTGCTCCTGCTACAACTCTCCAGCTTTCATTAGAAGTAAAGCTTTTAGCCCCCCCCCCCCCCGACTATAAGGCGGCAAGTGTTCTCCTGCCAGACGTCCACGCTGCTTCTGCTGCTCCTGCTCCTGCTTCTGCTGCTGCCGCCGCGGCGCTCCACACCTGCGAGGCATTAGGCGCCACCCGGCCCGCCCCGCTAACACAACAGCCCTTTCTTTGTGGGCCTCCATTAGGCCGCGGAAACAATCCGCCGCTTCCTGCTGCACCGACGAGCACTCACCTCCTCACGGTCCAACACCCAGCACTGTTTGTCTTCTCAAGCAAGCACAACGTTACACACACACACACACACACACACACACACACACGTGTGAGAAGAAGGATGTTTCCTCTGAGGTTCTGACCCCGACCTTCTCCTCCTCCTCAGTTGTGGGCGACCATACATCCGCCTGAGCCATGGAGAAGGTTCCATGGACAAGGGGGACAGGACCCCACGGCCAGGTATCTTCTCCTGAGCACCATGTGACCCCCCCACCCACACACACACACACACACACACACACGCACCACACACACACACACACACACACACACACACACACACACACACACACACACTGTCACCTCTAAGCTGTGATGAACATCTGATGAGGTGGTGCAGCCGCAAGACCAGAGGACGTTCTGGAGAGAAAGATGGCTCCTCCGACGCTCCCCCAGTGACAGGCACGCTCAGTACACACATAGCTTAGCATCACTAGCGTGTGCTCCCAGCCGATCTGCGTCCTCCTCCCTCTTCCTGTCCGAGTTCATTGACCTTCTTCTCCAATCAGAGGACCAGGCTGCGGCGTCGTCGGACTACGACAGCACCTGCGAGGCCAATCACAGCGACAGCAGCGACGTAGCACATACCGAGGAGGAGGGGGAGGCCGGGAAGACCTCCGCGCAGAACCTGCTTCTTCACCCACTCATACCTGCTGAGGTAGGACGAGGAGGAGGAGATGGAGGAGGAGGAGAAGGAGGAGCTGGAGATGGAGGAGAAGGAGGAGGTTGAGGTGGAGGAGGAGGAGGAGGAGGTGGAGATGGAGGAGCCCCTGCCTCCATCACACCTTCACCCTCAAAAAAGTCATGCTGCCGTATCCAGCTTGTACTCTCTGTAGTCCAGCCGTCTTTGAGGTACTTGTACTGAGGTACTCCAGTACATACTAGTACATGAGGTACATACCTCAAAGACTGGAAGTTTGTGGTTGTCAAGAGAGAACCCTGCCAGAAGGTCCCTCAGTTTGGGGTGACCTAGCGGAGCAGGGTTCTCCCAGGAGGGCAGAGGCTCACGTTGAGACCTGAACCCTGGATCAGAAGCCTCCACCCTCGGCTCCCACTCTGAATACTCTCATGTTTGGAGGGGCACTGGGACCGCAGGAGGACTTTGACTCCACAACAGGTAATGACGGACCTGTCCTCAGTGTGTCGCTTCTGGTTGGATCTTCTGATGCAGGACAAACCCATCCTGGCTCCTGAGCCGTTGGTGATGGAGGACTTGGAACCCTTCATGGGTCAGCTGAACAATTGGAACTTCCCCATCTTCGTCCTGATGGAGAAGACCAGCGGGAAATGTGGACGGATCCTCAGTCAGGTGAGTCGGTGTGAGATCTGGATGTTCCTCAGTCCTGAAGGAACCTGAAACCTGAGCTGAGACACGGAGGAAAAGGAGTTGACACTTTTCGTTCCAGCTGTGCTGGTCTCTGAATCCCGGAGATGTTTGCGGGTCGATGACACCTGTCTTCTCTTCTCAGGTCTCCTACAGGCTCTTTGAAGATACGGGTCTGTTTGAGACCTTCAAGATCCCCGTCAAAGAGTTCATGAACTACTTCCATGCCCTGGAGAACGGTTACAGAGACATACCATGTGAGCCTTCCCTTCTCGACCTTCTGCCTCTGCTTTCACTCCATGTTCTGGGATGCACCATTAAAACCCCTCACTAGAGGGCGCTGTTACAGCCTGACTCGCGTGACCGTGAGCTTCTCCTGCCCCCCGTGGGTCGCCCGACAGCGCCCCCCGGTGGCCAAAGTGACCAACTGCATGCGGTTGTCTCCCACCCAGATCACAACAGGGTCCACGCCACAGACGTGTTGCACGCCGTCTGGTACCTCACCACGCAGGCGGTCCCGGGTCTGCCCAGCCTTATCGCCGACCACGGCTCCGCCAGCGACTCAGGTGGGTCCGGCGGGCCGGCGCCCCCTGCTGGAGCGCCCCCGCCACGCGCTCACAAAGGGTTTTATTTCAGACGTGCAACTCCACAAAGGCTCCCGGAATGTAGGCCAGGCTCCCCGGTGCATCGCCGTGAGGGAGGGAACCTGCCGGAGCCTCGCTGAGCCGGTCTTATCTTCTGCCTTTACGCACCAAACGCCATTTGAAGTTTGGAAAAGCGTGAAATGGCAGAGATTAGAATTCCCTCGCAGCTGCATTTCTGCCGTCCTTTTGATCCCACATAAGTGGATTGGACTATTCCGATGTATGCTCCTGTGTGTGTGTGTGCATGTGTGTGTTCCATGCGTAGTAAAGTACAATCTGCCCCCCCCCCAGACTCAGACAGTGGGATCACCCACAGTCACATGGGCTTCCTGGTTTCTAAGACCTACACTGTGTCTGAGGACGGCTACGGCTGCCTGTCAGGCCTGATCCCCGCCCTGGAGCTCATGGCGCTCTACGTGGCCGCCGCCATGCACGACTACGACCACCCGGGGCGGACCAACGCCTTCCTGGTCGCCACCAGCGCCCCCCAGGTACGGAGATCATCCAGCAGAACGCGTCTCTTCTTCCTCGAATTGTGTGTCAATGGAAATCTAAGGTTTTCATTTGTGTGTGTGTGTGTGTGTGTGTGTGTGTGCGCTTACAGGCAGTGCTCTACAACGACCGCTCGGTTCTGGAGAACCACCACGCGGCGGCGGCCTGGAACCTCTTCATGTCCCGGCCGGAGTACAACTTCCTGGTGAACCTGGACCACGTGGAGTTCAAGCGCTTCCGTTTCCTGGTCATCGAGGCCATTCTGGCCACCGACCTGAAGAAGCACTTCGACTTCCTGGCCGAGTTCAACGCCAAGGTGGTGCTTCTCAGACAGCCGACAGAAGCTTCGCCGAAGGTCCTCGGTCCGCGTGTCCGACGCCGTTTGTTCGGCCCAGAACCAAACCGTGCCCTGCAGCCTCCTCGGAGTCTGCAGTCTCCGAGAACACTGTCTCCATGATGTTTGAGGAGCGGAGCTCGACCTCCAGGACCCGCCTGCTGCCGTCGAGCTCCGTCCCCTCAGGAAACCTGAACGCCATGTTTGCGAGCGCAGCGCAGGCAGATCTGCTCCCCAGACATGGCGCTTGGTCCATTCGGTATTCCAGGCCGGGCTGACGGGCCGGCGAGGAACCCGCCTCCTCTGTGCTGATCTGATGTCCAGGAGAGAATCAATTTGTCCTCCCCGCTTTCATCATAACAGTTACCGCTAATTTATCAGGAGCACTGCATGAGCAGCCAGAGGACTCAGAGAAGTAAAGGAGGACGGCCTCGAGTAGTCGTGAGGGGAAGCCCCCGGTCAGAAAGGCAGGAAGGAGTTCAGTGGTGTTCACCCTCTCGTGGTTGTGATGTCCACATGTGTCTGGGCCCCGCAGGTGGGGGACGACCCGTCCACGGGCATCGACTGGTCCAATGAGAACGACAGGTTGCTGGTCTGCCAGATGTGCATCAAGCTGGCCGACATCAACGGACCTCTCAAGTGCAAGGACCTGCACCTGCAGTGGACCGAGGGCATCGTCAACGAGTTCTACGAGCAGGTAGGTCAGCCGTCTTTTACAGGAACCCTCCATACAGGTGGCTCATTTTCAAGGTCCCTTCCAAACTCCTCATCTCCGCACGCTTCGCTCAACCTCTGACCTTCCTCACAAACCAGCCGCCGCACAGGTGTGTTTCCTGGAAGGTCTCGGACTGAGCCTCCTCACCGGGGTCCATCCCGCTCTGGGGTTGGACCATCACTTGCCACGGCTCTGCCGGCGTGGGAGCTGAAGCTGGTTGTAGTCATGGCGACACCTCCTCTTCTGGGAGGATGTTCTGACTGTGCTTGGCAGAAGCTCTTCCACTACTTCTTTCTGGGTTCCCATGGCTTCCAAGGCAGTGAAGAACACATTCAGAGCTGCAGCTCTGCTGGCACTGATGTTCTCTTCATCTCTGCTCGTTCGCTCTGGAAAAAGCCCACCACCAGGCCTGCAGGCTCCAGGCTGGTGTTTTGGATGAAGGTGAACCTTGCCGCGCCGCTGATCTGAGCACGTTGGCTCGGGACGATGTCACAGTAGCAGCTGGATCTCCTTCCCCCATCCACGTCCGACCGGGGCCTCCCACAGCGTCGCGGAACCAGCTGAGATCCTGCTCAAAATTGCGTGTGCTCCTCCAGGAGAGCCCGGGGTCAGCCCAGAGCGAAGCAGCTGTGAACCCACGTCCTCCGATGTCCCACAAAAACACCTGGAGCTTCGTGCCGCCTCCAGCTCCAGACTGGATCTGGGCCCTTCTCTTTAAGGCCACCTGAGAACTTAACGACCCTTAAATCACGCCGTTCCACATCTTCTGTCACTTCCACGTTTCCCAGGTTTCATTTTCATCCCCTGAGGTCGGAATGCGAAGCATTTCTCCTGCTCGGGAGCACCTTCTGGAAATCAACCTGTGTGTGTGTGTGTGTGTGTGTGTGTGTGTGTGTGTGTGTGTGTCGTGCTGCTCTCAGGGCGATGAGGAGTCCAGCCTGGGCCTCCCCGTCAGCCCCTTCATGGACCGAGCAGCTCCTCAGCTGGCCAAGCTGCAGGAGTCCTTCATCACGCACATCGTGGGTCCGCTGTGTAACTCCTACGACTCGGCCTGCCTCATGCCCGGCCGCTGGGTGGAGCCCGGGCCGGACGCAGAAGAGACGGAGATCACGGAGAACGAGGAGGAGGAAGAGGAGGGAGACACCGCCGAGGAGGACACGTCCACCAGCTCGGAGGTGTCACGTAAGTTCCGGGGTTCCTCAGAGCGTCGTCCTGGGTCTCCTGGTGCTTTGTAGTGCCTCAGAGACTTCACTTTCACTCCTTCATCCCCGAGATGAAGTTCAGAAAACCAAACCACCGATCAGAACATCAAGGATGTTCGGGTCACCAGAGGAGTCCTTCTTCTTCTTTCTGCTCCTTCTGCTGCCTTCAGGGGTCACAGGAGCCAATCCCCTGCCTCCATTTCACCCTCTCCTATCACACCAGCTACCTTCCTGTCCTCTGTCTGTCCATCCATGAACCTCCTCTCTGCTCTTCCTCCAGACCTCCTCCAACCTCAGCATCCTTCTACCCAGATCTTCTCCATCCCTCCTCTGTCCATCTCAGTGTGACTTCATCTCCAGAACATCTAGCATGTGCCGTCCCTCTGATGGACTCCTTCCTGATCCTCTCCATCCTCCTCACTCCCAAAGAAGAGGCTCCACATCTCTGAGAAGAAGAATACCACCACTATCCTACGAACCCAACAGTGATGGGATGTCAGGGTTTGAGTTCCAACGATGGCGGAAAACACAAACGTCCACGTATCAGAAGAAGAATGAAATGAGCATCGGATAAAATGAGTTGAATGATCTGGATGAAGCTCACGGATTCTGTTGTTGCTTTTATGTTCCAGAGAAAGCAGCTCCCAAAAAGAGGAGGAAAGTGTTCTGTCAGATCACCCAGCACCTCCTGGAGAACCACGAGATGTGGAAGAAGGTGATCTCGGAGGAGGCCCAGAAGCAGGGAGGAGACACCGTCCATCTAAACAGTGTAGCAGAGCCAATCCTGGCCATCCACGAGGAGGAGGAGGACCCGGGCAGCAGGGAGGAGCTGGTGGACGGGGAGGAACCCGAGGAAGAAGCCCAGGAGCTGGAGTGGCCCGTGGACCGGGAGGACCGGGAGGACCGGGAGGAGGCGGGGCCTCAGTGAAGAGCCCACGGGAAACATGGCGTCCACCAGGACGGGGAAACCAGGATCCGTTCTTCTGACTCTGGTTTTGCCAGCACATCACTTAGACACAACACTGTAGATGTTTGGGAAACGTGCCTCTGGGGAGAAACGGGGGGAAGTTCTGCTTCTACGCTTTGGGTCCCTGCAGACGTCGGGAGGAGCTCTCCAAACCCGCACGACGGGATCTTCACGTACTTTGGGATACGGACTCTTTTGCTACTGTGGACGGAGAGGAGGGGCAGCTGAGAACCTTCGCTGCCACTTTATACTTCCTTCTTTTCTGAATGCAATTATATGTAGACACCACCCTCACCTGTACGTGTGTTTGATTAGACTTCCCTCTGCCAGCTCTCACCTGGGATTGCTGTAGCTTGGTTTTATCTTTGCCAAAATTAATCTTCACCCATGAGTTCACGCCATCAGATCTTTATCCATTTGTCGCCAACGTCGGTTCCACCGGGAGGCGGCGGCTCCGCACGCCGGCCAGATCCATGAGGTCCCGCCTCGGCCGGCCGAGAAGACGCCCGCGCTGACAAGCAGAAGGTGGCTGGACGGTCGGAGAAGCAGATGAATCAGAGGGAGGAGCCCGGCGTTGTTTGCAAAAACACTGTCGAGGCCTTCAAGCTGAGAAGAACTCCGGACAGCCGAGGAGATAATCTGAGAAGAATAAGTGAGAAAATCCAAATACCCCGTTTTCTGTCGGTGAATCGCCTGCTCGTCGTCCTCTGGTGCCGGCAGAAGACCTCCAACCCTCAGGAAACCTTCCACTCGTGAGCTTCGGAGTGATGGCCTGCACGGCCTGCTGGGCCGGGAGGACCTGGAGGCCAGGCTGGGCTCCTCTCCTGGAACCTCAGGGAGGCGTGAACTCTCTCAGAGTTCGGAGAAGGTTTCTTCTGCGAGTCCAGGCTGAAGAACCCCAGCTGTTCCTGGTACCCCGGGACGCTCCTCAGGAGGAGAAGGTGGGCAGGAGAACATAACCCGAGAACCAGGAACCGGGAACCCCCCAGAGCTGAAGAAAAGACCCCCTTCACCACGAAGCAAACATGCAGTGGATCATCTGAGAAGGATTACTTCAGCCTTCTTCTCCGGAGCTCTCGCCCCGTCCACACCTGTGAACGTACATGAAGATGTCATCCTCTGGCTCAGCCCTGAGGTTGAACCCTGGAGGTGCTTCCTTTGAGATGTAGAAGAGCAGGCGTGAGGTCCTGGATCTTCTCCTTGTCTCAGCTATGGCCGGACCTCACTGTCACCCAACATCTACCGTGGGCTTCCACCTTCTTCCTGAACCCACCTTCGCACAGAGCTGCTGCTGTGTTCCAGGTCCGGTGAAGTATATCTGGTGACCTCCATCCAGATCTGACTGAGCTGTCCACCTCCGTCTGGAGTGGACCTCTGCTCCATCAGACATTGGTCATGGAGATGCTGGGGGACGCCGGTGGCCCGACGGTTTATCCAAGGAACATCAAGTGATGCCTCTGATGATCGTGCCGTGGTCCTCTCTCCATCCACCGGCAGCAGCATCTTCTGCAGTCCCGCCTGCTGGAGGACGCTGGGGTGGAAGTTCAGGTGGTGTGAAGCTTTGGAGGTTTGGAAGGGTCGGTGTCCCACCCTGAACCAGATGGGATCAGTCAGAAGGCACCGGTCAGAACGAGGATGTTCTCCGTGGTCTTCCGTGTTCCTCACCCAGCCTCTCCTGGAGAGCCGGCTCCCACCCTGGGGCACTGAGGAGGAACGGGGCCGTCCGTCTTCACAGCTGCTCCAGCTGATCCGCCCAGAGCCGAACCCCACGACCGACCCGAGACCCCCGGCAGACTGCTGGTCACGCAGGTGGAGGCGTCAGACGTCTCCTCCCCCCACGACCATCTCCGGCATGAAGAAGGCTCCTCTTCTTCCTCTCGTGCTGCGTTCCCAGCCTGGAGGTCTCGGCGGCTCCTTCATGAGGTCTTCTCTGAAGGCGGGATGCCGGGTACAGCGGGCGCTTCCTCCTCTCGGGCTCCAGGTCTGCGCCTGCAGCGAAGCCCGCGGGGCTGCCTGGCTCGTCCAATGGGAGCCGTCCCTTCAAACACACACCCGTAGCCGAGCTGTAACCACGACGACCCGAGGAGCTTTCCGAGGGCAGAGGTTTAGACGAGTATTTTTATAGTTTCCACACAAGTAGACGAGTCACGTCTCACCAGTACCTTGCACTTCTCACTTGTACTCATGCTGACACGGCGGGGAGGCGGCATTTGTGAAAGTCCACGGGTCCTTTGCAGCTCGATGCTCCATTTTGTATAATATACATTTATGCTGTACAGAAAAGACATTTTCAAAAGTACAAAAAACTCTTTTAGATAAACATTATTTATTTTTACCATTTTGTAATTTAGACACTAAACTGTAGCTCCAATCTTGCCAGACTTCCTGGAAGTGCCTCTCGGTATTCTGTGTCACGCGGCGAATATTTCTGAGGACCTTCAGAAGGTGTCACGCTCTGCAGTCTTTGGATGTTGTAATGTGAAGACGTTGAATTACAAGACTTTCCTTTCTGTGGTGCCTCTGTGTCTGTCTGCGTCCGTTCATCTGCTGCCGCCGCTGCCACGGAGGTAAGACGCCGCTCGCCGGGCCTCTGGTAGCATCAGCGCGCTAACGGTCGCAAACACGTTACCTTGGTAACCAGGGTCGGCCGTGACGAACGGAGATCTGCGTTCACATCCCAGCGTCACAGATCCAGGCATGTACATCCTGGTTACTGCCCAGGGTGGCCGTCGACCCGACGAGTCCCAGAGTCACCAGCTTTCACTTTCGTCCGTTCGTTCGTTCATTCGTTCAACATCCACCGATGATCCTGCAGGCGCTGCGGCCGAGCCCAGCTGTGATTGGGCTGGAGGCGGGGCTCGCCCTGGACCAATCACGGGGCCTCGTTAAAAGACATCCAGCCGTTCATCCTCTCATTCACACGTCTGGACATGAACCTCCTGAACCTCCTGCAGGCCCCCCTGTGGGAATCCAACCAGCGACCTTCTTGCCGTGAAGGGGCGGAGCTAAACACCGCCGCATTGAGTCATCAGCGTGTATTTAATAAACTCCACAGCAGGCTGGAAGAGATAGAGAGAACTTTCTTCAGAAACATTCACTCATTTCACTTATTCACACACACACACACACACACACACACACAGCCCTGCATCTG
The DNA here is from genome assembly GCA_901007705.1 of Fistularia tabacaria. Taxonomy (NCBI): domain Eukaryota; kingdom Metazoa; phylum Chordata; class Actinopteri; order Syngnathiformes; family Fistulariidae; genus Fistularia; species Fistularia tabacaria. The sequence continues at coordinate 14,886 of CAAKHD010012903.1, read as the reverse complement.
ACACCAGCTGCTTCATGCTTTGAATTAACCTCCATCTGGAACCCTGCAGATACAGGCCTGCATACGGATGCCTGGTTGCCACGGCAACAAAGATGCTGTAGAAATGAGGCCAGCCGCCTGATGTGTCACTTCAAAGGGAATATGACTGTGTGTGTGTGTGTGTGTGTGTGTGTGTGTGTGTGTGTGTGTGTGTGTGTGTCTCCTCCATCATCCACCACTCTCCATCCAAACTGTGCACTTCACTTCCCCTCTCCTCCTGAGGACATCCACTCCCTGCTCCCACGGGTCTGCAGCCTCCAGGAAGTCCAGGGCCTGCTGGCCACCAGGGTTCGAGTCAGGGAACACCGTCAATCCTGGGGGAGAGGTTCAGGTTCTGGTCCACGCAGAGCCGTCGCCAGACCACCAAGGAATCCTGCCTCTCATCTGATCTCCTCTGAGGGCGCAGACGTCACCTGGCCTGGAGTCCTTCCACACAAAGACTCACACAAGGCAGAGAAACCAGCAGATGTTTGACTCGCAGCCTCAGATGAAGCTCCAGATGTGTGTGAAGGCAATCGGAGGTCAGGTGATCACATCTGATTGATCAGCAGGAGGAGGAGCCTCCTCTCACCTGAGACCTGGGAGGACAGGAAGTGACACACAGGAAGAGGCAGACAGGAAGTGACACACAGGAAGTGACACACAGGAAGTGACACACAGGAAGTGACAGACAGGAAGAGGCAGACAGGAAGAGGCAGACAGGAAGTGACACACAGGAAGTGACACACAGGAAGTGACAGACATGAAGAGGCAGACAGGAAGTGACACACAGGAAGTGACAGACAGGAAGTGACAGACAGGAAGTGACAGAGAGGAAGAGGCAGACAGGAAGGGACAGACAGGAAGTGACAGAGAGGAAGAGGCAGACAGGAAGTGACAGAGAGGAAGAGGCAGACAGGAAGGGACACACAGGAAGTGACAGACAGGAAGTGACAGACAGGAAGAGACAGACAGGAAGAGGCAGACAGGAAGTGACAGACAGGAAGAGGCAGACAGGAAGTGACAGACAGGAAGAGGCAGACAGGAAGTGACACACAGGAAGTGACAGACAGGAAGAGGCAGACAGGAAGTGACAGACAGGAAGTGACAGACAGGAAGTGACAGACAGGAAGTGACAGACAGGAAGAGGCAGACAGGAAGTGACAGACAGGAAGAGGCAGACAGGAAGTGACAGACAGGAAGAGGCAGACAGGAAGTGACAGACAGGAAGTGACAGACAGGAAGTGACAGACAGGAAGTGACAGACAGGACGGCGTGCTGTAAGTTTGTTGTTCTTCTGGTGGGTCTGTTTCCAGTAAGACGAGGTCTTTGGGAGCTTCTGGGATGGAGGTGATCAGTCCTTGTCTCAGTGTGTTGGCAGTGAACACGTGTCAAGAATCCTCAGACCTGAAGAGGTTGTTGTCTCATGTCCTCCTGGACGTGTCTGTGGATGTCTCTTTGTTGGGAGACACTCCACCAGTCGCAGTATCAAGTTCAGCTTTTCTCAGGTTGGTTTGAAGTTGTCCTTTATTTCGGGGACGTGTTGAGAAACATCTGTAGAATGGCTGTAGAATTGGAGATTATCTTCTCCTCTGGAATCTCCTTGTCACTCATCACAAGACATTTGAGTCTTCGTTTTTCTAAACCACAAAGACATGCAGAGCTTTTCTCTGCTTCCTCCATCCACTTCACTGGATCCAGCAAAGCGCCGTGTGCTCCATGAGGAGACATGCTCTCCAGGCTCTCCAGCCTCCGTTCTTCTCTTGGTGTTTTTTGTTTGCCAGGCGCATCATCTCTTTTCTCACAATCCTTTTGAAGTTTCCTACTAAAGGAGACAGAACATCGGTGAGTTTTAGATTTGAGGAACTCCCGCTGTTTGACTGCAGGAGATCGGAAGAGCGTCGTGTAG
>CAAKHD010012897.1:207663-237480 GCA_901007705.1 Fistularia tabacaria | reverse complement strand
TTCTGGAATGAGTTAGATGAATTGATGCAGAATATCCCCAGGAATGAGAGAGTGGTAATTGGGGCAGACTTCAATGGACATGTTGGTGCAGGCAATAGAGGTGATGAAGAAGTGATGGGCAGGTTTGGGTTCGGGCCATTTGCAAAAAGGATGGAGATGGCTGTTGTGAATACATTTTTCCAGAAAAGACAGGAACATAGGGTAACCTATAAGAGCGGAGGTAGGAGCAAGCAGGTAGACTACACCTTGTATAGACAAGGTAATCTGAAAGAGATCAGTGACTGCAAAGTAGTGGTAGGTGAGAGTGTAGCCAGACAGCATAGGATGGTGGTTTGTAGGACTCAGGTGACAAGGAAGATGAAGAGGACAAAGGTAGAGCAGAGGACAAAGTGGTGGAAGCTGAAAGGGGAGGAGTGCTGTATGGTTTTCAGGGAGGAGACGAGAAAGGCCCTTGGTGGTCAGGGAGAGCTACCAGATGACTGGACAACTACAGCTAATGTGATCAGGGAGATAGGTAGGAGACTACTCGATGTGTCGTCTGGAAGGAGAGCAGATAAGGAGACCTGATTGTGGAATGAGAAAGTGCAAGAATGTATCCAGAGAAAGCAGTCAGCAAAGAATAAGTGGGACACTGAGGGGACTGAAGAGAACAGAGAGGAGTACAAGAAGATGCAGTGTGAGGTAAAGATAGAGGTAGCAAAGGCAAAACAAAGGGCATAAAATGACTTGTATGCTCGGTTGGACAGTAAGGAGGGAGAGAATGATTTATACAGGTTGGCAAAACAGAGAGATAGAGATGGAAAGGATGTACAGCAGGTCAGGGTGATGTATTGACAGATACTAGAAGAGTGATGGGAAGATGGAAAAAGTACTTTGAAGAGTTGATGAATGAGGAAAATGAAAGAGGGAAGGGAAGAAGAGGTGACTATTGTAGACCACAGAGTACCAGAGATTAGTAAAAGTGAAGTGAGGAGGGCACTGAAGAAGATGAAGAGTGGAAAGGCAGTTGGTTCAGATGATATACCTGTGGAGGTATTGAAGTGTCTATGAGAGGCAGCGGTAGTTTCTGGCTAGATTATTCAACAGGATCTTAGAGAAAGAAAAGATGCCTGAAGAGTGGAGAAGAAGTGTGATGGTGCCCATTTTCAAGAATAAGGGGGATTTGCAGAATTGCAGTAACTTTTGAGGGATAAAGTTGATGAGCCATACAATGAAGTTATAGGAGAGAGTAGTGGAAACTAGATTGAGAGCAGAAGTCAGTAATTGTGAGCAGAAGTATGGCTTCATGCCTAGAAAGAGTACCAAAGAGGCAGTATTCGCTTTGAGAATGCTAATAGAGAAGTACAGAGAAGGTCAGAGGAAACCGCATTGTGCTTTTGTAGACCTAGAAAAAGCAGGGTGCCGAGAGAAGAACTCTGGTATTATATGAGGAAGTCTGGAGTAGCAAAGAAATATGTTAGACTGGTCAAGGACATGTATGCTGGTTGTGAGACAGAGGTGAAGTGTACTGTAGGTGAAACAGAATAGTTCAAGGTGGGGGTGGGACTTCATCAGGGATCAGCTCTGAGCCCCTTCTTGTTTGTGGTGGTGATGGACAGGCTGACAGATGAGGTTAGATAGGAATCTCCATGGACCATGATATTTGCAGATGATATTGTGATCTGTAGAGAGAGCAGGGAACAGGTTGAGGAAAATCTTGAGAGGTGGAGGTCCGCTCTAGAAAGGAGAGGAATGAATGTTAGTTGCAGCAAGACAGAATATATGTGTGTAAATGAGAGGAACCCGGGTGGAATGGTGAAGCTATAGGGAGTGGAGATCAAGAAGTTGGAGGATTTCAGGTACTTAAGTTCAACAGTCCAGAGCAATGGAAATTGTGGAAAAGCGGTTAAGAAACGGGTACAAGCAGGTTGGAATGGGTGGAGAAAAGTTTCAGGGGTTCTATGTGATAGAAGAATTTCATCTAGAATGAAAGGAAAGGTTTACAAAACTGGTAAGACCAGTGATGCTGTATGGTTTGGAGACAATGGCACTGAACAAAAGACAGGAGGCAGAGCTGGAGGCTGCAGAGATGAAGATGTTGAGGTTCTCTTTAGGAACGACGAGGATGGATAGGATTAGAAATAAGTCCATCGGGGGACAGCTCATGTTAGATGTTTTGGAGAGAAGGTCAGAGAAGCCAGACTGAGATGGTTCGGTCATGCACAGAGGAGGGATAGGGACTATATTGATAGACGGATGCTGGAATGAGAGATGCCAGGCAGGAGGTCTAGAGGAAGACCGAGGAGAAGATTTATGGACATAGTGAGAGAAGATATGAAGGTAGTTGGTGTGAGAGAGGAGGATACAGAGAATAGGGTTAGATGGAGGAGGTTGATTCGCTGTGGCGACTCCTGAAACAGAAAAGCCGAAAGGAAAAGAAGAAGAAGAAGAACGATCGTCCAAGCTGGAACTGAATATTAAATTAATCGGGAAATGGTCGAGAATAGTTTTAAGTATAGCAGGACAGAAGTGGCCAACCTCCTCTCCCTCCAGCAGAGGACGAGATTGCCCACGTCCGCTAGGTGGCAGCCTATCGTGCCAGCAGCCTCAATCTCATCTAGACGGTGACACCTCGACTGTGGCCGTTTCTGTCAGGCCCTGCGACCGAATAGAGAAACATCATCTTCTGTGTAAAACATTAACGGTACGTAGTTTCGCAACGGGACGCCCTGTATTTAAGATGTTTTCTTCACTGACGGATATTGAGGTCAAATCGATATCACAATGCGTTAACGCCTTTATCTGAATTTATAAATGTGGTGGCTAAGAGGCCTAACTGACATAGCAGGGTCCTACAGTTACGCTCAGCCTAATTGCTAGCAATGTGCACAGTAATGCTAGCTGTGCGGTTAGCTTGCTGCACAACGTTCACTCATTTTCTTCAAAATTTGCTTTGTCGGCCGGCGGATTAAAAACGGCGGCGTTCGTGACGCGATTCACCTACGATCCCGATTTATCGCTCTTTACAACGTAGTATTAGCCGTTTGACCATAATGCTACACTGTTAGCCTTACTGACGCGGAGTCTGCGACAGCCAGACGCTGCAAGGTTTTATTCGTTAGCTTCGAGGTCACGTTTGCGTTGTCAACAACTTTTTTGATCGGTCTTCCAGGTAACAACGCATTTCTCGGTGACATAATATCATGCTCGCGTTAGTCCTCGTGTTAATGTTGCGCTTCAGTTCAATGTGAACACACACCTTTACCACAAATTGGAGGACAACGTTCATCAGCAACTTAACGATCACGATTCTATTAACGAGACAACGTTGGTCAGTACGTAGTATATAATTATCGCTTACGAACAGCTTTTAGTAGTTCGTTGGTGGGATAAATTAAGTTGTTTCAGAAGAATATATTGTGCTTGTTGTCTCCCTTTCCTCAGATAATGCCCACTATCAAACTTCAGAGCTCCGATGGGGAAATTTTCGAGGTGGACGTAGAGATTGCCAAACAGTCAGTCACGATCAAAACCATGTTAGAAGGTACGACCAGCAACGCGCTTCAGAGTCTACATCCTTTTCAAGCTTCATATTTCAATTTCTTCACGGCTTTACATATACAGTGGATGACTTCTATTGTTTTATGGGATAGATTTGGGAATGGATGACGAAGGAGACGACGATCCAGTTCCCCTCCCGAACGTGAACGCTGCCATTCTCAAGAAGGTATTTACATCACACATGTACACACCTCCCATTATTGGCTTACAAGAGAAGGTGGTCTTGTTTAAGGTTCTAGAGCTGTAACTGATTTAACCCACTCATTGACAACTAAGGACAGACATGCTGGTGTTGGAGTAGAATCAGATAGCTCTAAAGTCCAGTCTGTTTATATTACAAGTTCCAACTTGGGCTTCAGACCATTTTTTCACATTTTGACACACAACCAAGGACCACTATATCACCTGAAGAAGAGCACATTTTTCAGTGTTTGAATTTGAAATGCAGTGCCTGTTTGACTTTTCTTGCCCATTTTGGTTAAAGCCTTAAGAATTTCCCTCAGGTTATCCAGTGGTGCACTCATCACAAAGATGATCCTCCTCCACCTGAGGATGATGAAAACAAGGAGAAGAGGACAGATGACATTCCCGTATGGGACCAAGAGTTCCTCAAAGTGGACCAGGGCACCTTGTTTGAACTTATTCTGGTGAATAGTTTTAACTACTATTATATACATTGTTGAATCTTTAAGCAGGCAAGCTTACACTGTGTATTTTAGAGCAAAGGCATCGTTAGGCTTCACAGCTGTGGAATGCAAGCAGCTTTAAACAACAATCGAGGTAGCTTCAAAAATACGACGTCAGTCACTATGAAACTTAACTAGTCCAATGTAGCAGAACTAGTAAGACTATTAGAAGAATGCTATAACAAAACTTCATGATTTCTGGAATTCTGATGTAAATGACTAGTTTTACATGCAATACTCTTGACTTAAGATCCTTAAAATACTCTTAAATGTATGGCATTCAATGCTGTAAGTATTAAACCTTCAAAGTAATGAAATAGTGATAAATAGCTGGTTTTAATTGCTACAAATATTTTATCTCATAATTTCCCCGTCATTTTCAAATCGTAATCAATTAATGTTCAAAGTTCTGAGACTGCAGATCATAAAACCTCCTGCCTAAAAAAAATAATAGTTGTTTAACCAACACTTTAACACATTTCACAGTGATACTTCTTAAAATAAAGCTCTGCAAGAGACAAATTAAGATAAAACAATAGTGCTCAACTTTAAAAAGGATGATTGCTCAAAAGACAGTCACACATTTGGAAAAAGTTAAAATGATGTTTAAATGTATTTAATTGTCTGATAACAAGGTAGTATTTATATTGGTTTTGTGATACAAATTACAGCCACATGTTAGCTAAGATTCATTGTTTCAGTTGTTAAAATGTATTTACTTTCAATATGTAATGTCAACAACTGACATCTGTTTAGACAAATAAAAAAATAATGCTTGGTTACATGCCAAAAATGAGAACAGTTGATGTTTATCCAGCTGTATTCTTGAAACCATTATGAATTTTAGTAATGTGAAATTTTTTGTAGCCGTAAATTCTTAAGCTGAGCTTAATTGATTACTTATTTTCCCCAACTGGCAAATACTTGTGTGTGCTGGTGTTTTCCTCATGTCACTGTTGTGATTCTGTCTAGGCTGCCAATTATCTGGATATCAAAGGCCTGTTAGATGTCACTTGCAAGACAGTGGCCAATATGATAAAAGGCAAAACTCCAGAGGAGATCAGGAAGACGTTCAACATCAAAAATGATTTCACAGAGGAAGAAGAAGCCCAGGTAATCATCCCATTCTTTCCCATCATGTCAAAGAGCAAAATTTGCCAATAGATGAAGAATTTTAAGTTTTTTCATGAGGCGAACCATTTCAGGTTCAGTTTCAGGTGTTACAGAACTCACCTACCATCCGTCTCTTTCTTGTCTGTAGGTACGCAAAGAGAACCAGTGGTGTGAAGAGAAGTAAGAGCGATGATCCTGCCAACCCTAACACTGAATAGGAATGTCTCTGCTAACTGGTTGCACTGGTGTTGTTCATAATTGTTAATATTTACATTTAGTATATTTAGACCCCCTCCCCCCTCAGTTCCTTTATATCACTTGCATGATCATTTTAACTTGCCTGTGTGGTGTCTTTAATTTAAATAAAGGTCATTTTCTGTTTCCACATGATCATCCTGTGTATTGATATAAGCACCATAGTTCTGGTTTTACAGCTTTGTATCCTAAAGATTTAGAAAGCAGTCTTTTCATATTTTCCTGATAAATCACTATGGTTGTCTTTTTTTACTGGATGTGTTTTTCTTATAGGTTAATTGAATAAATAAAATGGCATTCTGACAATGGAAATGAGGGTGGATATTTTATTTTTGCTCTGTAAATTCATCCATTCTGTGAAACTGTACCAAGGGAGAAGTAGGCTGCTAGTAAGAAAATAGTGACTTTTAAAATTGAAATAATTTTCAAGTCCATTGAAGTTAAAAGTTCTTTGTGTGTTCTCGCACAATGCTGGATATCCCCATTCCTAATTCATGTCAAACTGAATTGGAAAACTTTTACTAAAACTCTGTTGTTCATCATTAGCATAATCCTGAAAGAATAAAAATGTATGACAAGGTTGGTGTTTGTCATTCTTCGATGAGCGTGACCTTTGTCTATTTCAATCACAATTCACAATTTCAATCACAATTCTTTGGAATATTCTTGCACAAAATTTTAAATCTACTGTAATAACGAAAAAGGTATTTAAACAACTTTAATACATCAAAACAAAAACAGGTGAATACAGCAGGGAGACTTGTGAGAAATAGGTGTCCCCAAAAACAAACAATTGACTTGTGTATCCTCAAATTCAAACTTTAATACAACAATGACCCGCTAGAGACAAACCAAAGTTGCTGGGAACTGTTTTGGTTTGGTTTGCAAGCTTGACAAGGATATAGGAAATTCTCTTAAGTCTGTCTTTTCATTATTTCATAAACTGGAGAGATTGAAAAACTGAAGGCATACATTGTAACACTTAACATAAAAGGTAAGGTTCAGCACAAGAGGTCAATGTATTTCTTCAAAATAAAAAACAGACTAAAAGACTTTTGTCTCACTTTTTTGTTAACATAAAAAATTTAATAGGGAATTTCATCACTTATAAATCTTTACAACACATTGAAATATAACCATACCCATTTGATCTCACATAAGTAAAGAGACCTGCAAATTGTCATTGAAGGAAATGTAGCATCCCTGTCCTTCTATACAGCATGAAATTACAGCCTAAAAGTGCCTAAAATGCATCATGTAATATGAATTGGGATTAGTTGTGTCTATTCATTCTTCAACTGTTCTTTTCATTTTTGCCAGGACTGCAGTAGACAACTGATTTGGGAAAGAAACTAAGTAGTAGATGAAATGTTTAGAGAAGAGATGAATTCACCATCCCTATTGGCTACTGAGGTGTGTGTCATGAGTCTGAATTTTTATTGCTCCGCTTGGATGGTTTGATCTAAATGAAATTAAGTAATGTGGGCAATATGTAAAGAGTACGATAAAGGGGGGACAGCTAGAAGGCTTTTTTTGTTATTTTATTTTTCTATGTACTAAAAGTAACATCGCAAGTCGAGTCTTCAGCAACATGCATCTAAACTCCACAACAAGTTAGGTGCTTTCGAAAAGTGAGAATTAATTTGCATCAAATTGTATGATGGTCATGGAGGTCAAAATGTTGACTTGAATTCCCAATATTCAGTCTCCACAGGGATTTTACCTGTAGGACAGGTTTGCCTCTGTAGTGTTGGGAGTATCCTGCATTCTTAAACTTGTTTTTTGGGGGGAGGGGGGTAAATGATAGACTCTTCACCAATGGACCAATAGACCAAGCTAGACTCATATCTTCTCTTCTACATTAGACATTTTCATACACAAAATAGTGTTGCATTCACATTCCCCTCATAGACTTACATCAAAAAGGTATTAAAATAGAAGTTTGCTACCAAATTTTATTTTTTCTTTGGGGAAAAAAAAACTTGCTAATATTGATAATCCCTAATTCACAAAATGCAGCATGCATTTGTCAATTAACACCAATGACAAATATCTGGCACATATTGTATGGTCAGACCTTTAGGTTTACAAATATGGTTGAATATCTGAATATCGAGTTGCTCTACAGTGGCTCTGAGAAAGAGGAAGTCTTGATCAACGTTTGGTCTTTAATGGATCCAGTGTAGTATCTCTGGTGATCTTAAGCCTCCCAGCCAAACTCTGCATATATCTTTAAATCCGACAAAGGGATGATGTGGTAAAGATGAATGTGAAAGTAAAGGCATGTTGGAGATATTTTTGGTTCTCGGGGAAGCTGAGGTGGGTGGAGTTGAAAGTAGGCCTTCACAATCACTGAGTCTCTGTTAGGACTTTGAGAGAAAGTCCTGCAGCCTTAGAGGCTGACAGCACTGTTGTCGCACCATGCATCTGATTGCCAGACAGTTCCAGTCGTGAGTGTGTGTGTTTGGCTGTGGTGTGATTGAAATCACGGCGTTTAATGGCATACTGCTCTGCAGGTAAGTGCGTGTGTGAGCGTGTGTGTATTGGCGGGGACAAGGGGAGCCGTGGCGAAGGGGAGGTTGGAGTAGGGGAGCATACAGGGGACAGAGGATGCTGTTGCTGGTATAGGCGGTGACGATTTAAGGATGGGGACAGGGGAGAGTCAATAGCACTTAAATCTGAAGAAGTTGGGCTGGGGCAGCCTCCTCCTTGAAGGTAGCGAATGCACTTCTTTTTCCTCCTAGGGACAGTCAGAGAGAGTTATCTGTGAATAAAGTGTGAATGGTAAACGTCAGCAAAGATGTAGCATTCACACTGAGGTCATCACCAATCAACAGGGTGTCAAATGACAGAAAGAAATATATTAGTATCAGTACATCCACATATAAGCTGAGTGCATGACTGATCAAAATTTCACCAATTTCTTCCCTTGTTATACATAACCAATACCCTGTAAAAAGTGAGTAAGACCTTGTACAATACTATGCTACTTTGAAATTTTTCCACTCTGGGACGACTCAAAGCACATTATATTTTATTCTATTCTAGTAAGATTGAAGTATCCTAAGCAAGTTTACTGTTAGATTGCGAATGAAATGCTTAAACAAATGCCTGTAAGGAATGTAGTGGTTTTGCTGCATCACACCTATTTTTTTCATAATCTTCAAACTCATTCATGTCTTGCCTAACTTTATTTGTTGATGTGTCAAGGTTATCTCACGCTATATAATAGTAAAATACTGGCCAACGCTAACTACAAGGACTTAAGCATTGGCCAAAGTTGAATTTATCCCTCAGCCCTATCTGGATCCTCAATCTAGATAGGGCTCAGCACATGGACATTTTCTTGAGGTGCATTCATGGTTTCTGGCACTACATGCAGTAGATCTAGGTTATAGATCCATGAAGTCTAGCCTTAAAGACCAGAGATTTAAAAAAGGCAAATAGTTGGTAGTTAGTTGACTGTGTGGATTTTGATGTAATACTTACATGTATTTGCAAATATTGTCATTCTCTAAATAAGGTAAGGTAAGTATGCTCGCTTTACTGTTAACTTTATTCTCTTGAGTTGAATTGAGGGCATCTTAAAGGGTTCAGGTGCCTGCAATTATCAGACCCTCCTGAAGTTTTTGAAAAGTATGTGAAAATGCTTCTTCTTTGCAGGTTTCGCAGTATCTATGCTGCAATTCCCAGGATTCTTTGCCATTCCTTCCTGCCTTCTGCTTCCCTTAGTGCCTCTGCCAGACTTCACCCATCCATTATCTAGCGCTTATCCTATTTAGTGTCGTGGGGAATGCTGGAGCCTATCCCATTTGCCATTGGGCGAGAGGTGGGGTACACTTTGGACTGGTCACCAGTCAATCACAGGGCCGCATATAGAGACAAACAACCATTCACGCTCTCATTCGCACATCTGTGCAATTTTCCCAATTTTTTCAATTAACCTTTTTGGACAGTGGGAGGAAACCGGAGAACCTGGAAGAAACCCACTCAGACATGGGGAGAACATGCAAACTCCCTGTACACAGTGGACTGGTCACCAGTCAATCGCAGGGCCACATATTGAGACACAAGCATTCACTCTCATTTTCCCAATCCGTGCAATTTTCCCAATATTTTTCCAATTGACCTTTTGTGACAGTGGGAGTAAACCATGTTGAATGATCTGTCCGAAAAATTTTGAGTGCCAGCTTGTTTTCTATTTTGTTCACGAGCAGGATGTAAGTCTCTCTTCCTGTTCATTATATCTGCAGTACTCTCAAATAACATCACATTTCAAAAGCATCCAAGATCTTTGGATTACCACAGCAGGGTAGGGCAGGTCTTGGATGAGGAACCATAGAAAAAGGTGATCGAAGAAAGGAAGGAAAAACCTAGTTATCTCTGAAGCAGTGTAAATAGAGTAGTAGTGCCGTTAGACCACAGGTGTTAGCGCTGCAGGTGTGCAACCTTGGATGCTGTGGTCAACAGGACTGGCACACGGGCTTAAAGTGAAAGATGCCCAAGCAAAATTGAGCATAGTTTTCAGGGACATGTACGAAACCCTTCCCAAACCATCCCAAAACCCATGGTACGAATCAGATTATTGTCTGCTCTACTCCTTCTATAACATTTTTTTTCTAGGTTCAAAACTGCTCGTACAGATGGCATCACAACCAAGTTTCACACCTGTTGCCTGGAGTACTAGATACATTAATGTGGGAGGCAAAATGGGACAGATCAACAGCAACACAAAACAAGGTTCAATTTGTAACGCATGGCGGGAAGGAACCAGAACAAAAACCCAAAGGAATAGCCCCTCCTGACCTTAACTGCAGGTTTCAGCCTAACATAGTCCTCCAATCCACCATCACCATGAAATTTATCTTGGCCAAGTTGCCAATGGGAGGAGGGTAAAGAAAAAAAAAGAAAAGTATACAGCTGGGTGGAGGGCTTTCTCTTAACCAACCAGAAGAAGTTGGCAACACTGGGCATCCATTTTGTGGGTCTTTAAGTCTCTTGGCATCACAGGCTCCAATCAGAAGGAGGCTCTGAATGACCTGGCAGTGGAGGTGGAATGAGAGACTCTCTGGCTCTGGTACCGTAAAATGGGACAAAAAGTTGGGTAAAGACAGGTCCTAGGGCTGGCTTCACTCCTCCTCTCCAAGAAGAGTATGGTTTTGAGTCACTCATTTTCACTCAGTGAATAAACAACTGCTGAATCGCTTTGATGTAATGACTTTACAGGCCTGTATTTCATGGCATAAAATGAGACATTTATTCGAGAACACCCATCGTGGTGTTGCATTTAAACCACAGTGACAGATTTTGTATGTTGTAATACCTTTACACAAATATTTTCTGTAGAAATGTTGTGTTTGGAGAAATAAAGGTAGCCATGAGTGTTTTGTGCATTATCTATGTCTTTTGTTTCTGAGAAGGTTCGCAGTCATGGTTAATCACTCTTAAATCTCATCATGGCAACTGGAATTAGTTTTTCTCATTGTAGATATTTCACTCTGAGTCAATTGACTTCTTCAGTTCAAACTGGGGAATATCCAGTATATAACTGCTGGGGTTGGGCATTGGTCTTAGTACGTCATGTAAAGGTTATGTCATGTTCATGAGTGAGTTGTTGTGCAGCAATAAGGTTAATTGGAGTTGTTATGTCAATGTGTGCATCATTAAGTGTGTGTCGTTTTGGGAACAAAGGTAAGAATTTGTGGGACTCACCTGAGTTGGAATCTAAATAGGTAATTTTAAGGCTGTTGTGTAGGTTGTGTAAAACTAAAGAGGTCCAATAGTTCATTAGGGCTGAGGCTTGGGCAGGAGTAGCCAGGATCTGTTTTGGGTCGTTGACACTTCTGGGCGAGTTGCAACTGGATCTGTGGGTGTGTATGTATTGATTTGTCTTGGGAAAATCTCGGTACAGCGTTGTAAGTAGGTGAAAAAATCTGTCTGAAACCCCCTCCTCTGTTCAGTGAAGGTCTCTCCAGTTAGACGAGGATGGCTTCCTTGTCTAACTTTCTCAAACCATTCGCTCGACAGAATTTTGACATCGCTGTCTTCAAAGGAGTGACCCTTGCCCTTGAGATGTAAGTGGTCCACATAGTCCTGTTCTGAAGTGCTGGGTCTCTTGCTGTGGACCATCCGTTTGTGCAAAGGTTGCTCTTTCTCACCTAGTACAGGTCATCGCAATCCTTAACAGATGCAGTGATAGCAATGAGGAACCAACTGCAAAAGTGTAGGCCAAAACACTGGCCAACAGACCCAACCTAATCAGGGAACACAATGGCACCCTGCTGGACTTCTGCTGGACTTCTGCTAGACCTCTGTTGGACTTCTGCTGGACTTCTGCTTACAAGCCCACCATTTTGTAGAACAGCTTCTTCAGACAAAAATATGGCAAATATGGTGCTATGGGCTCACAAGTACCTCCCATAGTGGCAAAACCTATACATGGAGGAGGTAGAGCAGGGCACTTTGTCTCTCTTTGGGGCACAATACTAACACTTTGGTTCAAGTATGTGGATGGCACATTGGTTAAAATACAGAAAAAAGAGGTGGCAATTACAATAGCTCTCCTCAACATAGTTGACACCCACATTAAATTCACTAAGTAGGATGTCATTGATGACAAAATGCACTTCATGGGACTGTTCAGTTCACATACTACAAGACAGAGGCCTGGACATACGGAACTTCCGAAAACAAAAATGCACCAATCAGTATTCATTGGACTCTCAACAACTTCTAGAACACAAACTAGAAGTCATCAAGGCGGGTAGAGAAAATCTTGACAAGGAATCCAGCTGAGGGAAGGAAAACAGAGGTCCAACTTGTTAGAAAAGCCTTAAAATCCTGTGGCTACCCTAATTGAGCCTTTGCAAAAACAGAAATTGCCCCCCAAAAAGCAAATGAAACATATGGAAGACAGAAACAAATGGAATATTACAATATCATACATTGCTGTTTGTCATAAACATCAAATCATGATACATTTCAAGCCCAACAACACCCTAAGGCCACAACGAGTGTACCCCAAAGACAGAACAACCTGAAACATAGACCAGAATGCGGTGTATGTTTTCAAGTGAAATTAGGATTGTGATGACCTTTCCATTGATGTGACAAAGCAAAATCTGCAAAAATAGATACCACTTCTTGAGGGCAAGACCCCGTGGCCCACTCAAGGACAAAGGCCATTCAAATGACAGCATTCTGGCCAGAGAAGATGGATTCTTTGAGATAGGGTCAAGATGCCATTCTTGTCAAACTGGAGACACCTTCACTGAACAGAGGAGGGGTCTACAACACAACCTTTCATCTACATACAATGTTGTTCTGAGAGCTGTCCCAGGACAGATCAACACACATATACCCTCAGATCTGTTTGCACCCTGAAACTCACCCAAAAAGGTCTCCAACCCAAAGCCGGTACCAGCCACTACCGCCTGAACGTTTGCTAAAGTGAACAAATGGACTTCTTTTTGCAACATTAATATTACAACCTCATTCAACCCAATGGTTTCATAACAACTCACTCATTAAAATAAAGTACCCTTTAAAATAAGACCAATGCTCAACCCCAACACCGACAGTAATAAACTTCCCATGTTCTGCAAGAAGTGTGCTGAAGAAGTCTACAGAGAGAAAAACTAAGTCCAGTCGCCACAATGTGATTTCAGAATGCATGACCGTTTTATGTCCCATGTATACTGATTACAACTAGGATGACATATTTATATATTTATAATTTAATTTCATTCCAAAGTTTACATGCAATATACACTATACAGCCAAAAGTATTCGTTCAACCGGCCTTGGATGAACTCGACTGGCCTGCACATAGTCCTGACCTCAACCCCGATAGAACACCTTTGGGGATGAATTAGAGCGGAGACTGACAGCCAGGCCTTCTCGTCCAACATCAGTGTGTGACCTCACAAATGCGCTTCTGGAAGAATTGTTTAAAATCCCCATTAACACACTCCTGAACCTTTTTGACAGCCTTCCCAGGAGAGTTGAAGCTGTTACAGCAAAGGGTGGTCCAATATCATATTGAACCCTATGGATTAGGAATGGGATAACACTTAAGTTCATATGCGTGTCAAGGCAGGTCAGCGAATACTTTTGGCCATATTGTGTATCTTAACATGTTCAGATCATTAAAAAACTGTGTTTCCAATCACTTCCTCAGGTGAAGTTTCACTACCAGTATCTAAAACTATGAAGTAAGATCATTATGATAAACAGTAGGTTCCAGTGGGATGTGTCTTCTGCTATTATATTCCAGCAGAGAATGATATGTAAATGGGAGCTTCTTCTTCTTTTCCTCTCAGGTTTTCCCCTCATGGGTCATCACAGTGAATCATCCTCCTCCATCTAACCCTAACCTCTGCATCATCTTCTCTCACACCAACAAAATTCATGCCCTCTTTCACTATATCGATAAAACTCCTCTTTTGTCGTCTTCTAGGTCTCCTGCTTGGCACTTATAACCTCAGTGTCATTGTCCCAATACATTCACTATCTTCCCTTCTGCACATGTCCAAAACCATCTCAGTCTGGCCTGCCTGACTTTATCTCCTAAACATCATACACATGTTTCTCTGATGGACTCATTCCTGATTCTAACTATTGTCCTCACTTGCCTTATACACCTTTCCTTTCATTCTGGTTGATAGTCTTTTATAGCACATTGGCCACTATTCCTCAGTGCCAATCCGCTTGAAAGTGTTTCTCTACTTCTTTTCCATTCTCCCTGTTGCTCTGGACTGTTGACTCTAGGTACTTCAAACTCTCCAACTTGTTTATCTCTACAAGATGGAAACTTAATTACATTTTATATTCACTTCATAAATTGTGTATGACAGTAGTGGAAGATAGACTTGAGTGACATTTAAGTCACACTATTTCAAAAAACAATTATTCAACATATCTGTTTGTGTTGCATTTTGCTGTCTTTTTTGATATCCCAGTTCTTCCACTACTTTTAATGGTGATGGAGCATACTATTGAGTTAACTTAAAAATATGTATTTCCTCTCATGATATAAAACTATTGGATGGATTGATTTATGATTTATCAGGATGCAAACTATCTGGGGAGGTGGGGTGTCATTTATAAAACTTATCCTGTACAAAGGGTTGTGTCGAGGCAGGGTACACCCAGGACCTGTACACCACCTATTCAGTGCTACATTTTGAAACAAGCCATTCACCTTCTAATTCACACTTCTTGACAACTTAGATTCTTCATTTACCAAATGCATGTTTTTGGATTGTCGGAGGAAACCCACATGGACATTCGGAGAACATGCAATCTCCACTCAGAAAGGCCCCAGCTGAAATCCAATCAGGAACCTAGATTGCTGTGAGGTTGCAGCTCTAACCACTGCACTACCATGATGCATGTTTTTCTATTATTCACAAAATACATTTATGGGTTGACTATCATTAATTTTGCTTAAACATTTATTTCATTTTGTAATGCTAGCAGAGCAGTGAGTTAGAGGCAGAGGTGCATGCAAAGCTCAGACTGGATTTTCATGTATTCTGCCAAGGCAGATCATACAAGAAATGGAAACTTAGAATTTGCCACTTAATCTAATGTTAATTCTGAAAATGAATGAACTTAATCAGATGTCACTGTAGATCTACCTTGGAAGAAGTATTTTAATATGGTGGTAGTAATGCACTGATAAATACATGACTACCCAAAGGAGAGGTGAGCGAAGTGTGGACTGCAGCGATTCTGTGCAATGGGGTGGGGGTTAGGATGGATGTCTGGTACACACCTGCAGGGGCCACACCAGTCCGTTTGTTGGTTGAGGCCAAAGCGGGCTCGGCATTTCTTAGGAGAGCCCGGGTCTAAGCATAATGCACAGCATGCAAAAAAGGAGTAAAAGCAAAGAAAAACACAGGAGAATCGTTAGACATGAAAGACAGATAGGAGAGATAAAGAAAGAATGGGGAAAGGAACAGAATAAACAGAAAAATAGAAAAGTAGACATAGAAATAGACATAGAAGAAGTGGTATGAAAGGAGAAGCATCAAAACAGTTGTAAATACCGAGAAAGAAATCAAGTCAAACAGTTAGTAGCCAGATACAGCAGAGCAAAACATTAACAGCCCCACAGAATAAACAGCCAAACACAGATATCACTTTTTTTGAACAAGTCTGGCATCCTGGTTACAAGCTGTTAGGATGCACTGAGAATACAGGCAGACCCGAGGCCTGGGGTACCTGTGACAGTCATTCTAGGAGGTGTTTCCAATTACAGCTTGAGCAATACATTCTAAGGCCCAGTGGTTTTCTCCTATTTAATTTATTTTCATTTTTTATCAAACAGAACTCATTAGTAATTTTGTTAAAGTTCCTTTAAAGCTGCTTCATTAATGCTGGACTACCAGTACCTAATTTCTCTATTGTTTTCCTACTAACCTTCATCTAACAGCTGCCTGTGTGCCATATAATACTATTGTATGTTATATTATTATTATTTTTGTTACAAGACAAGAAATGAGAGACATAACTGTTTTACACAACAGATAAGTGTTTATAATGAAGTATAATGAAGGTTATGTGAAAATTACTTTGTGCGTTGGCCACGACGTTAAGCGACATCCTTCCTTAAATACATCAGCAACACCAATGCAAAACTAGACTTGAGCTTTGTTGTTAACTATCTCTGACTGTTTCATCCATTGAATCATGAAACAAAACAGATGAAACAAGAGGAAGATGTCATTTTTTGAAAGTGAGTGTTTACCTGCGTTGGAGTCTTGCTGCTTCTCCCGTTTTCTCCTCTTTTTCTTGCCCTGAGGGGAATAAAAGCTCAGTTGTAGAAATGAAGAATTTGTTGCAAACTGTCTATTAGAATGCAATTGATTTGGTGTTTGTAAGCAGGGAAACATACACAATTTACAGAATCAGCCATTTATGGTAAAAATGAAGGGGCACGCCTGAATTGTGTTAGAATTTCCGACACATTTCTAGATGATTGTTGCTGGCTTCTCAGCTCAACATGCTTCTTTGCTGAAATTTTAACTGAATTACAACGCAATAGTCTTGAAATGGTCTGGATGTTATGAAGAACCTGAAACTAAAAGTAAGAGCCTTAAAGAAAAGAGAAAAATGTTGCGATAAACAAAGGACAGAAAATTGAGACCAAAGCAGACATCTAAAAAGCAATACAAGGGGACAAATTGGAGAAACAACTAAAGCAAATTAAATTCATAAAACCTGTTTCACAAAGGCTTCACGCAGAATTTAGAAAATAAGTCTTTCCTGTCGTTTGGTCAGAAGAGAGCAGAGACAACAAAAAATTGTAAATAATTTATTCTCCAAAGTCACCTAATCTCACATTTTAATATCAACTGAAACCTCCATGCTTATCGGGGATAAAGAGTAAAAATGGTAGTATGAATGTCAATAAATCTTAATCTAATACTTTTGTATGAACACACAGACACAAATACATACATATCAGACAGTTGGCTTACCTGACAATCGGAAATATATAATGTTAATAGATTAATTATATTTTCTTAATAAGAATCCAAGATATTAAATTTGGTTATTTCATGGTAAATCTACAATTTTATGGCAAGTGATCACATGGAAAACATTAATGTAACTGTATTTATAAAGCACTTCTCAGAAATCAGATGATAACCATGTCCATTAATCCAGCTGTAGCTTCTACCTTCTATCCAATACTGGAAATATGACACGGAGTTATGGCGTTATGTACCCTTTAGGGATGCCGGACCATTTTACAAAACAGGAGGGAATAATAAGAGATACATCAAAACAGATTGAAAGTGATTAAATTGCTGCTTTCATCTTTTTGAATAATGGAGTCCCTTTTTAAGGGAAAGTTGCATGATTATGGTGAGAAAGGAAGTTCACACCACCATCTGCAGTGTCCACAAATAATAATTTCCAATACCCCATTTAGAAATGCTCATGATCAATAAGTTATACTCAAGCAAGTAAATTAATGAAAATAAATATTGTTTGTTGTCACTAAAGAAAGGACAAGGGGGGTTGAGAATAAGAAATAGTGACAAACAGTGCCCCTAGGTCTTTACACCATTTTGTTTCGATAGGGAGTTTTGAGCACAGTAACAATGAATTTTATTAGTGAAAATTATGGGAGTATTTTCTAAACCCGTGTGTTGCTCTACTCGTGAGGCTGACTGAATGGGTTACATCAAAGTTACTCACAAAGATATGATGATAGCCAGCTGTTCCCATTAGGGGTCGCCAAAGCAAATCATCTGCTTTCATCTAACCCTATCCTCTGCATCCTCTTCTCTCACACCAACTAACTTCATGTCCTTTTTCACTCCATCCATAAATCTTATCCTTGGTCTGCTTCTAGGCCTCTTGCCCAGCAGTTCTAGCCTCAGTATCCTCCTACAAATGCACGGCATTCAGTATCTGTCTTTTCTGCACTCAGTTGCTCTGGACTATTAGCCCAAGATGCTTAAAATCCTCTACCTTCTTTATCACTACTGCCTGTAGCCTCAGTGATCTACCTGGGTCTCTCTCATTCACACACATATACTTTGTCTTGCTGTAGCTATTCTTCACTCCTCTCCTTTCCAGAGCGTTCCTCCACCTCTTCTCGACTTTTCCTCCATCTATTTACTGCTCTTACTACAGATCACAATGTCATCTAAAAACATCATTGTCCATGGTGATTCCTGTCTAATCTCATCTGTTAGCCTCAGAGCAGGCTAAGAGCTGAACCCTGACACAGTCCCACATCCACCTTGAACTCCTTCGTCACACCTACAGCACAACTCAACACTTTCTTACACCTCTCATACATGTCCTGCACCACTGTAACATACTTCTCTGCCACACCAGACTTCATCATACAGTGCCACATTGCTCTGTCAGCACCCTGTCATATGCTTTTTCTTGACCTACAATGCCACAATGCAGCTCCCTTTGTTCTTCCCTATCATCATTCTCCTAGAAAATATTACATTTGTAGAACTCTTTCTTGGCATAAAAACAAACTGCTGCTCAGAACGGCCACTTCCGCCTTCCGACGAGCTTCCACTCCTTTTTCCCACTACTTCATTGAATGGGTCATTAATTTTTTCTCCATTCTAGCTGCACGTCATGCTCCAGTTCCAATGTTCCAATCTGTTCTGGAAGAAAAAAATCACAAAATCTATCACCATCTGTCCCTCCCCGTTC
The DNA here is from genome assembly GCA_901007705.1 of Fistularia tabacaria. Lineage (NCBI taxonomy): Eukaryota > Metazoa > Chordata > Actinopteri > Syngnathiformes > Fistulariidae > Fistularia > Fistularia tabacaria. The sequence continues at coordinate 218,686 of CAAKHD010012897.1, read as the reverse complement.
TTTCTCTTGACACCAAACCTGCCCATCACTTCCCACCAGGGGTCAAGGATCACTGTTGAATATGTCTATGTCTATGCTTAAACCTCCACTTTAACCTGGCATTGTCTGTTGGTATCTGAGCGCATGTGTAGGTCTGCAGTATGTACAGTATAAGAGAGGATGCATTCATAAGGCTTTGTTAGTGGAACCTTTTATATCTGCATCACTATCTGTGGATCTTTGCTTCCTGTTTTGAAATCTGGTTTGATGAGGTTTCTTTTTTTAACCTAAAGAGAAGAACACTGTATTGAAGAGTACTGTGCTTGGGAATGGTTCTTATATGTTCAAAGGGCCAAAAATATTTTACTGTTCTTCAGCAGAAGGTAATTATTTCCCCTTTATTTTAATTTGCATGTAGAAGTTAATGATTAAAGACTTTCTTTTCAAGTACTACAATGCTTGTGTGTCTGTCATGTATGTCTGTCATTACAGTCAATGACTGGAGGAGGGGTTTAATGTGTAAAAGTACCAATCCGGTGAACCATAATAAAGTTGTGAAAAAACCTTATAACCATGTGTAGATTTGAGAATTGTGGAATAAATTCCAAGAAGAAGAAAATTAAAAGCACTCAACTAAATGTATACAATGATACAATTATGATCTTAATTGACTTAAGCTTTCATAAAAATGTCATCCAAATGATTTTGCTGAAGAATAGGTCTTTAAGGAGACTTTTTGACATTTTATTTTGATAAATCTCATCTCTCTGTGTTTTGCTACGCTGCCAGCACGAAGTTTCAAAATGAGATGAAAATAAAATAAAGCGTACGAACAAACAAAATGTCAAAGCTTACTCTAGATCTTGCATAACACATGGTTAAGCTGTCAAGGAGTTAATTTAAGCCACGGCCAGGCAAGTATACAAGTCACATTAACTCCAGTCTCATGCCTGCCAATCTGGAGAATCAGATCCATCAGTTGAAAAGAGACAAAGTCAACTGTTAAAGCATACACAGGTCAGCTCTCAACAAGCAGGTTTCTCGTCTTACCAAAAAGCAGTCTATGATTCACTTGATTATAAGTCATTAGGATTTTAAAGCCATATAACCACTCATTGTTTTCAGACTAAACTGACAGTCATGGTCTGTACTTTTAAAATGTATAAAAAGGAAGCCTCCCAACAGAAGTACACATTTAAGTAAAAAATTCAGCAGTGAGGCCAACCATGCGGCTCTGCTCTCTGTTAGTTGAACAAAAGGGGGTGATTTATTCCTCTGCGTGTTTGCAGTTAAGTTGACAAGAGAGTTATCACCATGGAAACATGCAATACCTGGTGAAATGCATTTGTGACTCCTTCAGCACTAGCAATTTCCTGCCTTGTTTGGCTGGCTGATGCGTGAGATTTTTGGAAAGCGCATGCAAACTTTGCACTGTTACCCATAACCCCTCTCATGCAGCTGTTCAACATTCCATTTTTTCCACCACAGAGGCATAAATCCACCCTAAGATGTGTCCCTACCCAATCAGCTTTATTCTTTTCCCCTGCGACCCCGCTAAGGCCCGCCTCCTGCAAGAGTTCAACAGCAAACTGACAAGTCAGAGGCACATAGAAGCCCAGATACAGCACATCCCGCAATACATTAGACCAAAGGAGATACTCTTAAAAACATACTAGAATAGCTTTACGATTGTCTTATATTCAGGGAAAAAACTTTTGATTCTTTAAAGGGACCAGGACTATCCAGGCAGGTACAGAATAAATTTAAACTTTCTTCAGCTCTGACAAGAAAGGTCAGCCTCATGTCAAACTTATGTTCACTGAATATTTTTTTCTACAGGGGAGTTAAACCAGGGTACAAAAAAGTCAAGTGGTTGGCTGAGTGCCTATGCTTTGTTCAATCAGAACTAACAACACAAAAAATTAAATGCATAAATTCAACCATCGATGTTGACAAAACATGACAAATTAAAATAATATATGGCAGCACTATGTGCAGTCATTGAAGCTGCAAATGGCTATGGTCTGTGATGCTGGACATTTAATGCTCATCAGCAAGATGGTGTAGTTGTCCCAGAATATTTGTTAGTCTATGTATGCAGCTCGTGACAACATTTTTGAGCAGCACTAATTCCTTTAATAATTTTCTTCACTAAACCTCTTGATTAAATGGTAAAAAACATAAAAGGAAGCCATCCCAGAAATGACAAACTCCTGCGACTGGTTTGCCATAGATTAACCTAGACAAGGTTTTCATACAAATTTTTTGAGCCACAAAGCTGCATTGAGAAGTGGAGGGTGCTGCTTCCATCCCTGCTTCATGTCCGCTTCTCAGTTGACAGAGGGTAGCCAACTCACTCTAGACAAATGTGCCCCGTGTTTCTTATTATCTTATCTTAAAGGCCTCAGGAATATACAGGTTGGTATCCCTGAATGTAGGCCTAATTGTTCACGAAAAAGCAAGTAATCACTTTTTACTTGATGATGACTACTTTGACAGCACATTTCCTCCATTTTAGTTAACATGCAAAGCATTATACCTGAAGCAGCTATATGGCTTCTCATCTTTATGGAAAATGACTCCCTCTACATCTCAGGCATCTCAGAAGCTCTCTAACATGGCTCCAGTTATTGATTTTTTTTCACTTTTATTGTCATTTCTACCAACTACCCATCAAGAGCAATGAGTATTGCAAAGGATAAAAAGGTAAAACCTTACATAGTTGTCCCTGGCAGACCAAGTTGGGTAGAGCTGCATATGAAGTTGTCTCTCCTTCCTGGCCAACTCGTAGTACTTCGCCTGCTCCTCTCTGGTCAGTGCATGCCACTGGAGAAACATGTACACACACGCACGCACGCACGCACGCATGCACGCACGCACACACACACACACACACACACACACACACACACACACACACACACACACACACACACACACACACACACACACACACACAAACGTGCACACACACACACAAACACACACATGTACAAATGCAACTTCTTTAAAAAAAACTCTCCCATGTTCTTCATGTATGAAAATACAGTCTGACCTGAAAATGGGATTAGTACCATATCTAATGTGTGTGCATTTCTTACCCTTCGTCCCAAAATCTGATTGATGGCGGCGCTCTCCTTCAATGTGCACTCTGCGATGACCTTTGCCCTCATCTCCTTCATGTAGAGCATGAAGGCGTTCAGTGGTTTCTTGATGACTGGCTTTTTGGGCTCCTTTTCCCGCTTTGTCTCCACATGCGGCTTCCTGAGGGATGAGAAAACAGATCAAGTAGAAAAGATGGTTGAGGAAAGAAATTTGCAATTTCTTTTTCAAACCGTATGTAAGTTGGTGGGGTTAAATTTACTAAAATTTAAAATCTATATTGCAATAATTAGATATGTCTCATTTCATATAATTGTGATAACTAATTCATTTTCACTTCATAATTTATAAAGGGAAAAAGACTAAAATAGCAATTTTTTGTCTGTTAAAGTACCATGTTTTTTAAACAAATTTTTGTTCGAAAGACCACTGTTTTTACTCCACTTAGTCAGCCATTTAAATGTCAGGCTATTGTATACATACAAATTAATTTGCATTGAAGAAGTTTTGCATTTCATAGAAAATTGAATGTATTTCAGAAAACTGGACAGTAATTGAAAAGAATAAGACATTTGTTTTGAGGCCAGTACTGAATGATAAACTGTGGGACAGGACAAAAAAGCATAAAGGTCAAATAATACTTACACATACATGCCCCTGTCATACTGTTCGTGCTCCTGTTTGCCTGTGGGGGGAACTATTGCTGGGTGGGGGATGCCTGTTGGATGCATGCCAGACGGGCCAAGCATCAGAGAATGAGAGAACCTGATGGAGAAGAAAGGAAATAAGCAGGGACAAATTATACACTTATAATCTGAGGTTGGTTGATGGCAGAGAGTACGTCGAGGGTCAAAGCAAGCAAAGAGCCTGAAAGCATCCAGAGGGATATTTTTGGAATTGCAAGGGATTTTGTATCATGTTGGTGCATCAGGTGTAATCTTGACTGTGTTGTAATAAATTAGAGAAAATGTTTGTATTTTCCATACAATTGTCCACCAGAGACCAGAAACTTCCAACTACAGACACAGTCAATACATTGAAAGGAATAAAAACAGCTTTATAAATAAGCTTTAACCTGATGGCTCAGTTTAAAATATGGAAACTGCTGTTTGTGCGATGATGTGTACTACTAAGTTTACTACCACTAGAGGGCGGCCTAGCCAAAGCGAGCCGAATCTGGACTCTTAATATCAGAGCCCATAATATCAGAGCCCCTATAGCCTATGCACCGGGGGAGGCAGTTGGTTAGAGTGTGTTGATGTCTAAGCTGATTTATTCTGATATTTGTTTTCACAAATAAAGTAAAACTAGTTAAAGTTTAGATGATTTCAGGTGAACAGTTCATTTGTGAAGGGGGCTTTCATTTCCATTGTTGATATAATATGTCACCATCCAAATCTACTTCCAGATCTTCAAAATGTATCTTACAAAGTTTCAGTATTTTGAAGGAAATGGTTTCAGAGACAAGCGGTAGCATCTTGCAGGTGGAAGCAGCAAAGAGCATGATCTGCTAAGTTAAGAAAAACAGTTTAAAGTTGCTGTAAAAAATATTCATATTATTTGTCTTAGCCTGCATTAGACCACCACCTGTAAGTTGGACCTTGCTACACTTACCAAATTCAGAGGCTAGAAACAGAAATAGGTAAGTATAGGAATCCAATGGCATGTCAGACTCATCTGGATTCACCTTATTGGAAAATTGAGGTAATATAGCCAATTATATTATTAACAGTGAAACAAGAGATTTTGTTGTGCAGTAATTTACACCATTTGCTAATATAGATTCATTATGAATTCTGAAAAACCCATTCCATTTAAAGACATCATTGTCTATTTGGTGTCATGCAGGTCTCAAACAAATCATATGAGAGGGGGGTAACTGCAAATGCCAACTGGCAAGCGCTTCTACGAGAACATATCTGTCTGCTGCAAGCACTGACCTTATGGTCGGAGGCGGAGGGGTTTAAGAGTCTAAAATATTAAAATCACGCCAGTGTCCATACTTGAGCAACTGGAGATGATTGAGAGTTGGTAGAGTTTGAAGACACTTTTAGCTTCTCAAAGTTTCATGTTGGTTAATTTGCATTTTTTTTTTTGATAGAGGTATGGATAGGATCAGGAAGTGTCATAAGCAACAACAGAAAGGGAAATGTTGTGATCTTCAGATTATTTAGTATTTTTATGCATGCCTGGCAGACTGTACTCGGCAGTAGCAAGCAGACTGACTTTGCTGGTTTGCGTTTGCTCAAATTGGTAAAATACAAAGCTTTTCCTGATCAGGGTACTCTGCCCTCAATGGGATAACAGCCAGCCAAAAGTCAGCTATCTCAGAGATCCATGGTGAATGGAAATCTCAGATTCAAGCACTTTGAATATGCTACAAAGAGAAGTTTGTTGATGTAGCAATATTGCTTTTGTCTCTCTTAGCTTGGCCTGGCTTGTGCCTGCAAGGAGGCCATGGTACCTGGGATAGGAGGCAGCACTGCGGAGGTTGGAGGAGTAGGACTGCCTGAATCCACAGGAAGACAGGGTAGGAAAAACTGTCTGGCTCTGCCTGCCACAGTATAGCAAAGGGGACAAATGCCAACAGCTTTAAAGGTAAACCTACTGATCCTTGAATCAAAAATTACTCCTACAGGTCAATTATATCCTATTTTTAATACAAATAAAATTCAATTACAGTAATCTAAATTCAGTGAAAACAAAATCTTTATCGGTTTCAATTACTTTTTATTGAACCCCTAAGTCAGTAATGGCCACTTTTTTAACCATTTATTTCACACCATAATCCACATAAATAAAGGTGACCAAGATATCAAAAGACAGAAGGTAAAAAGGGTTAAAAAACAAACAAACTCCTAGAACAATTACAAACAATATTAAAACATTGTGGCCAGGTTTAGAAAAAGAAAAGTAAAACAAATGGCCACATGAAGGATGGGTTGCAATTCAGCTGAGCGAAATATTGTTTTTAAGCCAGGTGATTACATATTTGCCATCTATAAAAGACAAAAGTGTAGCATTAAAAGGTAAATGCCAATATTCAAAAACATACATTGGTCTACCACTTGCGAAATGAGAAAAAGAGTACACGGTTAGTTGGTGTGAGACGATACAGAGAATGGGGTTAAATGGAGGACGTTGATTCGTTGTGGCGATCCCTGATGGGTGCAGCCTAAAGAGGAAGAGGAAGATATACTGACAACAATCTCTTTGGTTTAGAGTTGTCTTGTCGAGTTTAATAGCAGGCAAATGGCTAAAGAATAAATTGAAGTGTGATATGTAACCCTTTGAAGTTGAACTGGTCAGGCATTTCACTAAACTAGGAAGGAAACTTCAAGTGAAACAAGTAATGGAGCAGAAGGTGATGTGGTTGTGTTTTCCTGAAAGGGGGGCGGGCCAAATTATTTTCAGCAGGGTAAAATTAGGGGTCATTAATGAGGGTATTAGCAAAGAACAGAAACCTGGAACTCCAAAGGGCTACAGGGCCAGCAGGTTAATGCCGGGCATCTTGCACTCAAACATATTTCTATTCCTAGATTTTTTTTTCTCTTGCACATCAAAATTACCATATGGTTTCAGGTCTACTTAAAAATCCCCATTTACACATCAACATAAGTGTGTCATCTGTCTAATTTGATTAAGAGCCTTGTCCCTTTGTTCATGTTCTTCTTTTTTTAACAATTACATTTCTACTGGAATGCCATCTAACATGATGTGTGTGAACAGGGGATGAATATGGACTGGAAAAGTACTGTTTATCTTTTAGTCTGGTGGCTTTCCTAACTTTTAAGGGTTTAGGCTGGGGAGGCTAAAATCTATTCACATGCAGCTTCATATCGCCCATGAAAATCAGTTACCTTGTCAAATTATTAGGAATGAATGTTCTTAACGACAGAACTATTGTCAATCAAAAGCAACAAAAGCAAAGGACTGCTTTGCATAAGTGGAAATGGAAGGTTCAAGACAAAGCGCAGGGCAAAGTATCCAAGGAGTTAGAAAAACATGACACAAATATGTATGTAAAATCTAATGACTATGCTCCTGATTTAAGTGTTTAACTAAGGGTTTTTGTCTGACTTATACTTGCCCACCTTTCAGCAATTGCATGATTCAATTAAAGGGAGATACTCAATGGGAGATACTTAGTGTTATAGTGTCATGAATAGGCCTATTTCTTTTTTACACCTCTGTGTAGCTTTGTCATAGCAGGATCAATTTGGGGGAAGGTTTGCTAAAAGCTGACGGAGAGAGACCAGGAAAAAGCCTTGATAAATCATGAATAATATTTATTCATATATATATTCATATTCACATGAATAATAATTAACATGAATAAACTATCTAACTGGAAGTAAATCTTTAAGGGTTGTCCAGTTCATTCAGAGAATTTAAGAAACAGATCTTACTTGCTTCCTTGTTTGGTTTATATAATATACGACTACTGCTACTACTACTACTACTAATAACAATAATAAAAATTACGATATTTATCAGTATTACTATTATCATAATTAAAACAATAAGCAATGGCAACTCCAATATCAATATAAAATCAGACATACAAGATGCTTTATGTGTCTTGTGATAAAAAAAATGCATTGAAATATTGATCCAAAAGACAAGTTAAGATATTGAGAGGAAAATTGTCAATTCTTTTCGTGGCAACTGGACTTGATGTCTTTTCTTGAAATTCTTAAAATTCAAGGAAAGTATTATGGCCATGATCTGGATGACTGAGAACCTTCAAAGACATATTAAGAGGTACATTAAAATTAGAGATTAGCATTGACATGGCTGATTAGAGAACAGAAATGTGTAATTTTTAGACCCTGGGCATTTTACTTTTCTGTGTGCCCCTGTGCCAATATCTCTTTTTAACAGCCAAAATTTGCGATTAGCAGGCAAATAAATTACACATGTAAAAATGTGGCTTTCAGAAGGCATATCATATAAATAGAGAAATATGTTGCAAAACATTGTGATCTCCCATGGCGAGCCTCGATCAGCACTGTTGAGGGCCGTGTGTCAGTACTCAGCTTACTAAAAGAACAAACACACATACTCGCTCACCATGGGAGGTACAGGGTGGGGGTGGAATGGAAGCAAGAGCCTTTGATATGTAGAAAACCACACATCTACCTCCTGAGAGCCAATACAACCCCACCCCCCTCAATGATTCATCCTACCATCTCAACGCACACATGCGGCCATCACACACATTTTCTCCATCTCTCCACCCCCTTACCATTTCAACTATGACCATTCTTTAGCCTCAGGACACAGTACTACAGTAAAGTCCAAGAGCAGGCGCCCTTAGTTGGGAAAAGATCCAAACAGCACTGGGCTCCATTCCTGTGGAACCATTCATGCTGTAATCCCATTTTAATGGAGGTCACAAGACAACACAGGTCAAGTGTTGTTCAGATAGAGGTGGTCTGAAAAGACAGGCTGCTTTTCATCTGGTCAACTTGCATTAAAATCTCAGAGTCCATATGTCTGTCAATCAGTTTTTCCTTAACACTGGAGAATCACTCTACTGAGCCACTATTTGCATCAGAAACATCAAAATCCTTTCAAGCAGCAGCTTGAGTGTCAGTGACATTGTATCAGCATCGGGGAGTATTCCCTTAGAGAAGCTATGGCTGGGCTCTGGTATACCAAGAATTGAGTATCTGCAATCTCCATTTAAAGCCATTGAAATAATTACAAAAAAAGAAAAAATTACAAAAAAATATTTGGAACCCAACAAATTGTCAAGCAATAGCTGTGAATGTCTGCCAAAGTGGATGTATTAAGTTTTTGCCACCCAACACTACATCCTTGAAGATGACTGTCTGCCCTCTTATACTTTAGTTTTAATTTCTGAATGTACCTATCAGCACATTTTTCTGCCAAGAATTAAAGAACAAACGTAGGAGGCATTACCAATGCTCTACTTCCCGCCATAGTCACAACCTTCATTACTTAGTGATGTAGATTTAAACAATATTTCTGAACAATTTATAGATACAAAAATGGAGATATGAAATGTTTTGTTCTTTTCTACCATCTCTTTCAGCCATTGTTATTAAAATGTGGCATGTTTATGAGACTGATATGTCCATAGCATCATCTTTCCTCATCATTAATATTTCCTAACAAGTTCCTGTCAAGTGAATTAACCAGACAATAACTCATGGGACAAGTGGAGGAACCAGGGGATGAGACCAGGCTAGTTGTCGAAAATAACAGAAAACAAGCTTGACATTTAACTAATAAATGCTTCTGTTCCCCAAATGCCTCTTTCTTATACAAAGAAGCATATTACAAGGGCCCAAAACAAGAAAATAATCTGGGTTAAAGGAGATTAGCTGTTAATAGTACTTGTAAAAATCCTCAGCAAAGAGGTCTTGTTTGGAAAAAAAGAACATCTGCAAATCAAGACCTAAAAAATAAAGAGAGACACATACTTTTCTCCCAGAAAACATGAAAGACAAACGTAATCGCAAAAGCTAATGCACATAGAAAGTTTTAAGCTTGTATTCCAAATCTCCATGACATTTGATGTAAGTCTTTAACTGTTTCTGCAGGGGATTTGTCAAGACGCAGATACTTTAGTTTATAATAATTGGATTTTTGTACATCCATAAATCAACTGAAGCCTAGAATTAACAATGGACCAGCAGGACATTGCGAGCTCATGTAAAGTATTAAGTCAGCCCATGAAAAATACAAAAAATTGAAATGGAAACAGATGTGGCCCTTATTCATGTCCCATATGGCAAATAGCTTACAGTGATCCTATTGCTCCATTCACAACAAACTGTCTTAAAAATAACACAACAGAAATAAAAAACTAATCCAGGATCAACACTGATGTGAGGGAATTCTACTCCTGTTTGGAATGCTACTTCTCAGAAAAAGTCTTTTACAAATTAAGTGGTTGCACTTGATTGTTGTACTTTTAATGACTATTCCAACTGTCAATTGATAATAATAATAATAATGATAATAATAACAATGATGATAAATCTTAATTTATTGAATATTCTGCATATCCTGTCGTCAAGATCATGGTGGAGCTAGTGGTTTCAAATTAACCCCTTACATGTTTCGGGCTATGGGAGGAGGCCGGATACATTTTAAATGAAATGTTAACCAACACAAAATAATGTTTGGTAACACAACTCGAGACTCATATGCATCACCAAATAAGTAGGTCTTAAGCTTTGCTTTTAAATTGCCAAAAGAAAATATATCCCAATCAAATCACAATTAGTTATATAATTAGCATAGCTTCAGAGGAGCAAAAATCCCTCTTTAAATGCCTCATAAGGCACAATATTAAAGCAAAATGGCTGATGCCTCTGAAGCTGTAAAAAAGTTGCATAAATAGCTCTGCATTTTGGTTTGGTGATGCCCTTCTAGTTGTAACCAATATGGAAAATTAAGTACTCACAGAACAAAGTGTGGCTATTTTCATTAATACAGGCTTTCATTATTTATATCTATCAACTGTCAGTCATTTTTGAGAAGTCTGACCAGCTTATCTTCTTCTTCTTCTTTTTCTTCATCTACCTTCCTTAATTTCCTTCGGGATCACAAAGTATCTCTACCTCTCTCAGAATTATTAAAAAGCAATGTTCCCAACAATGGGGAGCAGAAAGTTACTACAGATCCATTACCCATGATATTATTTACATGTTGAATATGAATATCATTAACAGGACAAGTATATTGTACCTTATCAGGTAACACTCTTCTCCATCTAGTCAAATCAAAAAATTCAAACAGTCTTCAAAAGTAACAAGGACTCATTAAGTGTAAAAGTGTGACAATGACCAAGTTAGTCACAGCATGAACAACTGTATTTGGGCGTGTGTGTGTGTGTGTGTGTGTGTGTGTGTGTGTGTGTGTGTGTGTGTGTGTGTGTGTGTGTGTGTGTGTGTGTGTCACTCAC
>CAAKHD010012897.1:180865-201753 GCA_901007705.1 Fistularia tabacaria | reverse complement strand
CCCTACGAATTTAAAAAAAAACCCCCAACCCCCCGCCCCCCCCCCCCCCCACACACAACTCATACATAATTACTTCAGCTAAAACAGGTGTGTGTATGCATGCATTGGAAAAACACCAATTTCAACAAAACAAAACAAACAAAAATCAGTGAGGCAAATTAATATCACTGATAACAATTGGGGCCACAATCCTACAATGACACTTGTTTGTTCATACTGCAACATTCAACAGGGGCCCATGTATGAGCAAAGGAATATTGTCCATAATATACTGTAGGTTAAAAACAAACATGCCTTCAGCAGTTTTTTCAGACAACCAATGAAAATGTCCATTGTGATTCATACAATCATAATGGACAGCTCTGGGCTTATCTGTGAATTCTAATAATGTCCTGGGATTTTGACTATACTCACGGCTGCATGATTAAATCATCCCAAAACTGGCTAAGAGGAATATGATTTCTTCGAAATCATATTGGTAGTATACTGTGTAAACACTATCACTTATAAAATATCTCCAACCATTTTTATGGTAAAAATTGCATTGCTCTTGGTAACTTAGCACCCCAACTATCCAATTAGATAGGCAAAGAGGAAGGCTTTAATTTTCATCAGGTTCAATGAAAATCTTCTGACTATATGGCCTGAATAGCTGCAATGATAAATAGTGCCCTACACAGCAGTAAACAAATCCAGATAAAATTTTAAGCAAATAAGCAATTCAGGCCTACCCTAAATGTTCCTCTCATTGGGGTATCTCTGTATGAAGTTGCATGATGTCTTTGAAGGCAAAGATAAACTATAACTTTAAATACAAAGTATAGTTGATGCACTTAACAATTAAACCACAACGATTTAGAGGCAAATGTTACACTCAACTTGCTTGTATGACAATATCTGTCATGTAAGCCCCCTTTCCCGAAGAAACTGAATATATTTTTCATTTGCTAATTACATCAAAGATATGATTACTTCAAAGATGCAATTGGTTTAAATTCCAATTTGATAGCAACGCCTTTTTAAGTGCATCAGGAAATGGTAATCGTAGCCCTAAGATTCTATGTAGTCTCATTCCAATTGAAGGCCTTTGATTTATCACATATTGTTGTAGCCTTTTATCTCCAGTCCATTTTAACAGAATGCTGCTGCTGAATACAAGAGTTAATGGATCTCAAATATCAATTGTTTGTAATGATGGTCCTCTACCTTGAACATCACAAACGCACACACACACACACACACACACACACACACACACACACACACACACGCACACACACACACACACGTGCACTTTTGCACGCATAAACACACATATACACAGAGAAAGACTTGCATCATGAGTGCACTCACGGCCACCTTCATTCATAGGATCTTGAGCCTTTAATGTATTCTTTAGTTTTCAGATGACACACCAAGTAGATCTGTCTCTTTTTGTATTTGAATTGAACATTAAAGCGTCCTCTCTTTGGTCCTTCCCCTTGCCCCAGAGCTATTGAATGTGACGTCTTTAATCTCACATTTGGGTGGTGAATTAAAAACCCAAATTTTCTGACATACAACTTGCACATATGTATCACAAATGGCAAAAAATAAAGAAACAAAAGAAAACCAAACACTGAACATTAGCTGGACTTTGTGGCGGATTCCCCTTTGTGTGTTCAGTCCTTTCAAGTGTCAGATATCAAAATGTAAAGTGTAAATGGAAAGTGTTTTCTTATACAGATGTCTAAATATAAAAAGAAGAAATGCATGGTACTGAATAGATATGTATTAAAAACATTGAAGAAAAAATATTTGTCAATCTGTGAACCATTAATTAGCCAGTCAAAATAATTGTGCCCCTTTATAGAAAGAGCAGCAGGTTCCTTATCCTACTTGATATTTTCAACCATTCATTCTATTTCTACCGCTTATACTGAATTTAGGGTCGCAGGGATGCTGGAGCCTACCAAAGCAATCTTTGGGCAAAAGCCAGGGTATACCCTGGATTGGTTGCCAGTTGATCGCAGGGCCACATGTGGAGACAACCGTTTACCTCTGATTCACACATCTGGGCGATTTTTCCAAATTTTTTGACCTTTTTTTTTCGATTGACGGAGGAAACTGGAGAACCTGGATGAAACCCACACAGGCATGGGGAGAACATGCTCCACAAAGAAAGGCTCCCTGGGGAATCAAATCCAGGGTCCTTCTTGCTGTGAGGCATTTGAAGTGAAACTGAAAATTAGGAGCACGAGATTGTGAGATGCTTGATTCTTTCCTAATTATTCGTTTGCTTCAAACAACACTTTGAGACCACGATTTACATGCATTTGAGTAACAGACTAAAATAAGCTCCACTCAATATGTTTCATTATACAAATTCTTTGGCAACATTTAGAAACAATGAAGATTTCATCCATTGTCTACTGCTTATCCTGTCCCAGCTGCCATCGGGCAAGAGGTGCTGATCCCCAGTCAATCACAGGGACACATAAATACTCTCATTCACACAGCTGGGCAATTTTCCAATTAACCTGCATCTTTTTAGACTGTGGGAGAAAACCCACACAGACATGGGGGAACATGCAAACTCAAAACAGAGAGGTCCCTGTTCAAATCAAACCAGGGTCCTTTGCGCTATGAGGCCAAAGTGCTAACCACTGTGCCACTGTGCCGCCGCCTTGAAGGATTTCCTTTGTTAAATTTACCTTGGGAGAAGGCTTAATCATTGCTTTCACTTGGCTAGTGTCAATCTCAACAAGCCATTTGTCTATAAAAACTAACCTTAAAACTTCTAATATGTGTACTCCAATGTGTAAATTATGTGATAGACATCTTTTTGTTCATTCCTTTTATCTTCTCAGTATGTACTGTTCTGGGGCAGCACATGAAATTTCATTCTCCAATGGAAAATGTAAAAACATCCATTTACAACTCAGCAAGTCAACATACAGGTAAAATGTTCATAGAAACGGAATGGGGATCAATAAAGTATTATCTTATCTTAAAATAGGTAATGGTGGGAAAGACAATGATTACAATCATTCTTTTTCATTCATGACACTCATTGTACATACAAATTGGCATCACAAAAATAAGAAAAAAGAATTATGTCAAATCATATTCAATTTTCACAGTTGCATGCAGTATGAAACTGCAAAAGAAAATGAAAAATAAAAAGCAATAAGATGATGGAGTGTTTGATCTTAAGGGAAGTTATTTGACTCAAATTAGACTAAATCAGTATTATATGGGGCTTTATTTGATTACGCAACTTCCTTCAGTGTGTGGAAGTGAAGGCTAGAAAAAAGCACATGAAATGCATGAATATGATTCTAAAAGAAGAGACTTCTATCTCTGAAGGTGAGGTAGAAGCAATCACCTGAACTAATATTACCGCTGTCAAACTTGAAAGAAAATTTTAAGCAGTCTGAAATGAGTCTGAAAACAAAGAAATAAGTGGGAGGCAGGATGCTAGTCCTGGAATACGAAGCCCTTAGCATCACCAAAGTAACGTCCTCGGCCCCTCATGACCCTCCACAGCTTTTCCCTTCACAGTCCAAGTGAGTATTCTTCTCAATCTGGAAGTCATTGCCTTCTCTGGATTCAAGAGCCCAAAATGAGAGCCTCTTAGTTGGAGGTTTGGGCAACATCAAAGCCAAGACAACCATAACAGCTTAGATATGTTTTAAAAAAGGCCAAATACACTACCAGCTGCCACCAAGTTTGCCCACTCCTCGATTATACAAACCCACACTTAGAAATGTTCATATGCATGCATGTATGCAAGAACACGCCCCGCAATGTGTATGTAATTAAACACAAAAACAAGTGCACAAACACATGCAAGACAATCATCACATGCTGCCACATGCCATAGGGCTATTCTGGCTGTTGCTAAGATGAATATGAAAGCATTGCTTGTAGTTTATCACAGAACTAGGACTATTTTGAACCATTACGTGCATAAAACATACAGTATGTTAAAACACTTTAGGGAGTGTTTTTAAAATGCACTGAATTACTCATATGTCTATGTGAGGCACGCACATGTAGAGATACTACATAAAGGGCTGTGCCTAAAACCCCCTTTTTTGTTTTAAGATATGCAAAACCTACAGCCTATGATGATGAAATGTATACAATGTACAGGTACTAAAATATCTGCACATCATTACATCAAAAATCACTTTGGCTTTCTGCTCGTTTTTATACTTCTTAGACTATTTTTAATGTTATCAGTCTCTTCTTATGCGAGGGTCACTTAATATTTTAATTTTTAATAACAATAATAATAATACGAATACTATCAATGAGAACCGTAATAATTATTGTAAGAAAAGTGAGTTTTAAGGACAGCATGGTGGCGCAATGGTTAGTATGTTTGCCTCCTCAGCAGAACGGACCCTGGGTTCGATTCCCCCAGGGAGCCTTTCTCTTTGGAGTTTGCATGTTCTCCGCATGTCTGCATGGGTTTCCTCCAGGTTCTCCAGTCTCCTCCCACAATCCAAAATCATTCCGAAGGTTAATTGGAAAAAAAATGAAAAATTGCCCAGATGTATGAATGAGGGAGGGAGTGGTTGTTGGTCTTGATATGTGGCCCTGCGATCAACTTGCAATTGGTCCAGGGTGTACCTTGCCTCTCACCTAATGACAGCAGGAATAGGCTCAACCATCCCCCATGACCTTGAGTACAGGATAAGCGGTAGATGATAGATGGTTTACTTTTAATATGTGAAATAAGGGAATTAACTGATCATCAATTTGCACTGTGAATGTTTGTTCAATAGGTTCCAAGAGGAATAGTAATGTTTTATGGTCAGAACGAAGAATACGTCCAGCCAGATCGGTTTAGGCCATGGAAAACAAAAAGGAATCAATAACTAAATGTAGAAAAATACGCAACGGTATTTGGAGCAATTAATCATATTATTGTTGCAGTGCCAGAGGGGTTTACAGAAAACTCAAGTTGAAATATCAGGTAAAGAAGTGGGTAACTGTTTGCGTTCATTCCTTCATTCATCATCTATTCTGCTTACCCTGCAGTCAAGAGTTGTGGTCAGGCTGGCAGTCAGTGAAAAGCGGGGTTCACTCTGGAAAGATCACTAGTCGATTACAGGACCACATAAGGAGACGTACAACCATTCACTCCCTCATTCACATGTCTGGGCAATGTAGTGTCTCCATTATCCTATTGCATGCTTTTGGACATGAAGAACCAACGAAGAAGAGGGGGGAACATGGGAACACTTTACAGAAATGCCCCATATCTGAATCAAACCAGGGACCTTCCTGCTTTGAGGTAGAAGTGCTATCCATTGTGGCACCTTGCTGATCTGTGTGCATTCATTCAAAAAGAAAACAAAATTGTTTGTAGTGAAAATGTCAAACTTCTTTGTCTTTCTGATCTGATTTTTAGAAACCTTATCACTGAGATGAAAAAAATAACATTTAGATGAATGTCACTCGATCTTTGCGCAGGGAGGGAATTGCAGAACTTTTTTCTAGTCCTTTTTCAAAGATCCCCAGTGTAATTGCTGTCCCGTTTGCAGGTTTGCATGACTAAGCACGCTTGTTTCTTACTCATTGTGCAAACTTTCTCCGACAACAGCTGAAGACAGCTGTCACTCAACAGCTCATCCAGGATTTGAGGTAAGTTACTCAAATGACAAATGACTCCACACTTGAAAAGAAACCCCCCTGTTTGGTTATTTCAAAAGCACTGGAGCAACATCTTTTACTTTCTAAATTACAACACAATATCTTGATAACTATAATGGATCCATTTGGAACTGTATTAGTCATTTCCCCTTTGAAGTTAAATGCTGAGATATGTGGATGTATTTTGTCAGTCACATAATGGACTTAAGGAAAATGTAAGTGGACCTCAAGGTACAAGATCAAATTAAAATGTCCCAGGGTAAGAATGTACTCTATATAATTCTGAATAAAAATGTTACCTTGAAAATAAATAAACAGCAACCGAACATTTAGACTTAGAAAAAAAAAATCTGCGGAGTGAAACTGATTACACCAATGTAGATATTATGGTATTAAAATTAATAGCAGTACAGTAATATGAGGAACTTAAAAGTGGGATTTCAAGTGCTAACTAACATTTCTAAATGAACATTGACAGCATTTTTTTTTCAAAAGATTTTCTGCAGTTACTTAACTATTAAGCTGAGACACTGGCCATTGGTGTTAGAAATATGTCCATCCAATGTTTAGAATAGACAGGGCTTCATGTTGGGTTTCTGTAAATCCTTTTAAAGTGTGGTCCAGACCCACTATACAGTACACGTTGAGTGCCATGACACAACTGTGTTTTGATTTGGTGGTGTATAAATAAAATCTGACATGGATTGACTTGACTGCAGTTTCATAAGTTGGTCCAAAACTTGTATTCAGTATTATGACCAGTGCATGTTGAATAAACTATTACCTAAAAAGAGCCAGATTATGTACAAGTCAGTCAGTAAATTACCAGAATTCTTAATTGATTTATTACCTCGAACCCCCCCGGGATTTTTTTTAAACAAACAAACAAACAAACAAACAAACAAACATACAAACACCAACCAGCTTCATCTAAGACAATGTTATTTTGAGACAAGCATCTGAGAGTACCGGTGTCTGCACTTACAGCATACATATTTCAAGAACCTACATGACAGAAAGAATTGGCAAATGAAAGCAGCGTGTCCATAAGGTCTTCAAATCAGATGCAGTTAAGAGTTCTATGGAACCAAGTCAGACTACTGATCAAAGCCTTGTTTGGCTTACATACTGAAAATCAGAGTTGGATTCCATCTGATTTAGTTAGTTATTAAGAGTTAAGAGAGTCAAGAGTAACTCATGGGTTACAAACACTGAGACCACCAGCTGTACTATTTGTCTTGTTACAGTTGACAAGAAGGAACTTAAATAGCCTTGTTGTCTTATTTTGGCAACACTACTATTTAAGCTAATGAAATAAATTAAAAATTAAATCAAATTAGCTGAAAGAATGTATCTTAATAGTAACCTTGAGAATGCAGACATACGAGAGGGAATAATGGCAAATACGACAACATTACCTTTACAGAATATTTTCTTGAATGATTTCTTTCAGACATTACAGTGCAATGTTCACCACAGAGTCTAAGCATGTTGTCAAAGATATTCTGTTTTTCATCATACACCTGTAGAAAATAAAATAGTGACATTTAGTAAAAGGACTCAGTTTGGCCCTTTCATTGATAGTTGGTGAGAAACAGCAGATTGAGACAAGGATAATGATGGCTGGACAGTAACGGGGTGCAGGATGAAATTACCTCCTGTCCTGCCTTTTATCTTGTAATTTATTCTATCTGATTAATTCCTTATACAGCAGTGGCCTGGGATGTGCAGCTCCTTCTTCTAGAATCTCACACTCTACCTCTCTTGACCCACCTGCTAGTTTTGTTCAAGCTAAGCTCTATGTGCAGAATTTAGGAAATAGAGCAGGCATGCAGTTACCAACGGAACTAGACCACCGCAATGTCGATGTGTCGGATTGAAGTCTATTTTCTAACTTTTTCTTTTGCCAGGTCTCTTCTGTCTTTCAGAGCTGGACATAATCAATTTGTCATATAAATGCAAGTGAACCCTAAATTAGGGGATCTAGTGAGCAGTTGTTTTTTTTATAAAGTTAATACCCAATATATTAATGTTAAAATACTACATAGTAACTTGTTTTCAAAAGCCAATTCCAAAAAAAGTGCAAAACGTGCAAAAAAGTTGAATACCATCATAAAATTGAAACACAACTGTTCCCAGAAAGAGAGGACAAGAAATCAATAGGTGACTAGGACAAACTAAACCTAATTTATACTGATTTTGCATGTGCATATTTGAAAGTCTGGAATCCACCTTATGAAGAAACAACAAAAAAAAAAAAAATGAATGTAATGGTATACATAACTGTGAAAATAAACTCGTGTTGCGTTTGATTGACACACCTGGAAAAACAGCTTGGATTTTTCCTCTCCACTTGCATTTATCCTTCTAACTTGCTGTTACCGCTAGTGGTTTGGCAGGGCCTAAGCATGATCAGATACTTTTGTTTGATGGATAATACCAGCAGTCAGTTGCTATCATGCAACTGCAGCTGCAGTTAAGGGACACACTGAAGTCAATGTAGGCATTTACAATTTAGATGAAGATCTTTATGTGCAAGCACCCAGTTTGAAAATCTGTTTGATTTTTCCAGGTTGTTGGAAAAGGTGGGTCACCACGATTCCCTGTTGGTTTCAACGAACTGCCATCCTATTACTTTTATTTATAACGACAGTTTGAAGCACTTAGGCTGAACTTTTAAAATTTGTTAGTCTCATTTTGAGTTTGAATATTTGTTAACAATAGTAAATACAGTACTGTGATTTTCCTTCTCTAGGGTCCTTATCCTGCCCCATCAATGAAAAACCTTTTTAAATGTTTTTCCCCTCTAAACTGCCACTTTAACTGATGCTCACAAATTTGATCAATCTTCAATCTTCCCACTCCTTCTCTTGTGTTTTTGCCATGAAAACAAAGTAGAACTGCCATAAACACACTTTTCATCTATCAGTTACATGTTGGGAAATTCTGTGTGCTGAGTCCAACCCATGCTGGTTAAACACTCCGTTTTTTCTTTAGTGAGGGTGAAAGATGCACTTCGTTTGTTTGGCAAACATCTCTGCTAAAGTTTGACTAGCTTGAATTACAGATAGAAAGCGCAAGCTTGTTTGTTTGCCCATGACTCATATTGGCATAAGGAACTCAAGACAAGTGGGAAAGAAGAGGAGATGAAATGTGACAGAGAGGGCAAAATTAATTCCAATTAAAGAATGAAAGAAAGACAAATGCATGAATGACAATAAGAAAATGGGTGTGAATGATGGAGAAAAATGGACAGAGAAAAAATTAAGAAAATTGTCTGCCCTAAAGTCTATCGTAATCCATAATTGCTTGCTACCAAGTACTGCTTTACATCAATGACCATCCCTCCCTGCTCTTCACCTCAGCAGTCATGCCATTAACTCCAAGGGGTAACCCTCTCATGCCCATCAAGATCATATTACGCAGGGCTCAAGGCTCTGATGTGGCTCCAAGATAGAGAGTGTGCAAACCCCGGCCCACAACCACACAGCCCGGCTGAGTTCAGGCTCAGGCCTGTGGTTGCTTTGCTATGATTTTTTTTTTTTCTAAATGCCTTTTTTATTCCCAAACTTGATCCCCCACATGCTGCTCTTGTTTACATGAGGATTTCTATGGGGGGGTATGCTGGTGAAGTGGTGACAATTTATTCTGAACAGATGCACATGGCGTCTCTACATTTTTTCATTTATAGAAAGAAAGATCTGGTGTGTTGTGGTATGCAGTGCAACAATTCAGTTTTAGAGCTAAAATCAAAGTTCATCACATCTTGAAGAAGGGTAATTATAATTCTCAGATATAGAAAGACTGTCTGCAATACTGGTACATTTTCATCATGTATGGCAATCTGTAAAATTAATTAAATAAAGATTAAATGTGGTGTTTTTGTTTGAAATTTTTTATTCACCCCATGATATAAAAGCATAATATTGCTGCTCAAAACAAAGTGTGCAATTTTCCCCAATAGGGATCAATAAAATACTATCTTATCTCTTGTCTTATTTTAATCAACTATACGTGGGACAATAATGTACACTTTTTATTGATCTCATAAAAGCTTTACATTTTAATGCATATGTTAATGAAAATACTAAACAGCATCAGTTTTCTACATTGTGAATGTTTGGTTTTGAAGGGCCCTCTATGATTTTCTGCCACACTCTTTAAGATTTTCAAACAGTTAATAATATTTTCCTCTTCACTTTGGCATCTGATAACATTTACATGGTCAAAATATTACAATGTGGAAGACAGATGTTTTTGTGAGCAGGGCATCCCCACATGAAATATTTGTCACTGACAGAGCATGGCAGCAATGATAATATATCACTTTGTCTTTTTGTTAAGGACTAAAAATGATTTCAAATGAGAATTAAGACAGACCAATTGAAAGATTGAAACTTACAGGGGAGGATATTACTCCAGAGTAATGTATGTTTGTATGTATATATGTATGTTCATCGTCTTTGTACTATTAATTTTAAATTTGCACTGTGTATGTGTAAATGCTATTGGAAGCATCCATACATACAGTAAATATAGTACGAACTGCTTGCGCTCTTATCTGGTTGGCCTAATTGAGTCTTATAAACACATAACGAAGCATATATGTTGACAGTTTTCAAAAGGGATCATTGCATACCAACCCAATGCAACATTTGCTTGTCCTTGGCTTTTCATCCATCTTCCTTCTACGCATCAATTAAATCCTATTCCATTGCTAGCTCTTGTACCATATTAGCACCCTACCTGTTCTCTCTGTCTCGCTTTAATCTTCAGGAGATGTTCCCATTGATCAGCCCATTGATTTGATGTTGCACCAGCTGCTTTTATCTCCAGGATCTAAAGAGATATGATGAAGAGGCCTACTCTACACCAGGATACGCCATGCAGTCTCAGATTTGTCTTTTCTGCTTGTTGCCCTCTGGTAAAAGTCCGAGGAACATTTTCTATTGAATATGTCAAATAAATAATAAATATTTTTTATTTTCAAAAGTAATAAAAATGTTTTTGTAATTGGCTCCCCCTAACAAAATAACCATTATTCATCAACTGAACCGAACATATAGCATGTCATGTCTGTAATTTCCCAAAAGCAATGATGCAACCATTTCCCAGGAGACTTGTTTTACTCTTGGAAATAACTTAATTTCAGCAAAAACTGAATTACTTCAAAAACCAAGACAATTTATGAACCTGTCTGAAAATGAATGGTACCTCAGTCTGTGATACACAAGATCGTTCCAGAATGTGTAGCTGTTACCAATGTGCTTCTCGAACCTTGCTTCCAGCGGACTTCAATTTATAAAAGCTTATTTTGTGTAATCACTCAACTTTTAATTACTCGTCTGCAGTTATCATGATCTTGACCTTTATATTCTATTTTTTCTTAAGTCAGACTTACCACTAAAAGTGCTGTAATCGTGATCGGAATGGTAAAGTCAACCAACAATTGTTTGAATTGAATAGATTAAGAAGAAGATTAATCACAGAAGAAAAAAAGATGGACACTGTCCTCTTGCTTTTGGCCATTAACAGTGTAAAAGAGTTCAAAATGGAATGACTACATGAGAGTTAATTGTGTATGCTCAACTAAAGGTGGGGCACTACCATGCAGCTGACCATGCCTGGAACTTGTCCAAAATCCTACAGGGACCAGTGCTAGCCACTCAAACCACAATGGTGCATGCTCAGTGTGCAGCAGCAGAGACTGTCTGTCCCCAGTTGCCAGTTGTGTGCGTGTGTGTGTGAGTGCATGCGTGTGTGCATGTGTGTGTATTTTTATTGATATGATTATATATTCATAATGTAAGTGCATGTTTATGTCGTTATATATACTATGTATTTCCTTTATGTCTATCTAGGAATAGGTGACCCATAGTCTAATACTTTTATGTGTACATAGTTGTGTATGTGTATGTGTGTGCATACATGTATGTGTGCTGATGTTGGAGCCTTCTCGAGAGCATGGCAGTCCTGTGGTTTATAGAGCACTGTTCCAAGCAGCCTGGTTGGATGGCAGTAGAGGTTGATATTCTGCTATCGATCATCTATACTAATAACATGGTGACTTTCCCGCAGCGTGTAATTATCACCTAAAAATAGAGCAGCAGGGACGAAACAGGAACCTCTCCCTTTAAATGAGCTTTTGTGAACTGCATAGTACTTCAGGCATTCCTTGTTCATGTTCTTAAATGGCTTGACTCTATGTACATTTTAATGTAAACATAAACACAATCTCCCCTTGGTAGGTAAATGTTTAACCTGGTGACCTTTGTATGAGTTTATGAGCTATTCCTGCAATGTTGTGTATAAGGAGCTTGCAATATTTCTGTAATTCTTCCTTTGTAGATGTGGCAGCAAAAACAGTAACAGTCATGATTGAGAGATGAATATGCCTCATCTAAATCTGACAGGAACCATGAAATTACTTAGGAACAGTTGCTGACAAAAAAGACGAAGAAAAATTGTATCATGCCAGCATTCTCAACGGTATTCAGGTTATATTTTAGTAACCATGTTTATATACATACATCTTTTAAAATGTAACCAGACTCCTTAAACCTGGTCATGTGAAAAAAGCAAAGTGTAAAAAAAGCATGTTATGGGAAATTTTTGATTTAAAAAAAGAATACATCCATCTTTCCAAAAACTGTTTAACTGGCTAACTGGTTGAATGGCTGACTATTGGCTTTGTTGAGGATGTGTTTTTGTACTGCAAAAAAACATACAGAAAACATGGCCTGCCTGTTAGACTAGTTAGTGTAGCAGTAGGCCCCTTTGAGACATTATTTACCCATCCATGTTTTGCTGGTTTGCATGTCTTTGTCCCTAAATTGTGCTTATCCTTCCATTACTCTTATCCATCCCATCTAGAAAAACATCTAATGTTTGCATCTGTGGCTGGCCCAAATGTTTAGTTTTGATTCGTAATGTAAATATGTAGCTGCATATTAGAGCAGCGCTCCCTCTTATCACCCCCTGAAAACAAAGACAGACACACGCACACAAACATGCACATAGAGAAACACATACATACACACAGAGACACACACATGAACACACATACCACACAACAAACACACACATAAACTGCATATTTAGAAAACAACCAGCAGCTGCCTGGCTTAGTGTCGTTATTCCTCCTTAGCTATAAATGTTCCAGGGCCTCTACCCTCTCAGTTCTTGTCCATCAGAGGCAAGCAACTAACCATCAGGAGCCCTTGAGACTTGTGCTCCCCCAGGATTTAATAGTATATTACATATGGCATGGGCTTAAAGCGACACAAATTAAGCTCATAAGCCTTTACACAAATTCAATAATTCGTGTATCAAGTAGCTTTCAGGTCGTAGTGCCTGCTATCTGAATTAAAGATCCACACTTTTTGCAAAAGAGATGAGTTAATTCTATTTGAACATATTTGCTTGTTTCCATTTTATTGTGGAGTTAAAAATGAAATAAATGATTGACATTGCATTCATACGTAAAAATAACAGTCTTTATGACATACAGACATTGTAATCAATTTTATTAACCCAACACACCCAGTCCAAAAAATAATGACCCTAACTACATATGCTTTACCATTTGTATGCCTGAAAGTTTCTTCCTACTTTGTGCTCTCTCAGCTTCACATGTTTAAGCTGAGACCAGAAGAAACTGTAAAAAAAAACAGAAAACCAAATCCCAAAGCTCAGTGACAGCAAAACCAGAGATCACTGCTTCCATCATGGGATGCCTCCATCCTTTCCTCTCTTCACCTACTCAATTTGATGGGAAATCCATTTTACCTATCACAACTCATCAAATTCTGATTGTCAATGGCCAGTTCATGATGAAGCACAAACGCTAAAGCAAGCATGTACAGATTGATTTCATTTCATGTTATAAGCTTTGGAAATGTCAAAGACTTTGGCCCTCTAAGCCTGTTTTTCTCATCACAACAACAATCACAGTGACTTGTCGTCATTCTCGAACATTTTGGACCACCTTACGATTTTTTGCCTCTGGTTTCCGTGATTATGGCTTTACAAGTAGCTCTTTATTTTCCGTTAAAACTGTGATAAGAGGAAAGAGGGTGCTGCGGAGAAAGTAAACCTTTGAAATTTTCCACCAGCAGAAGTGCAGTTAGGGGGTAGCTTGTGCTGCGTGTGTGTGTGTGTGTGTGTAAGTGTGTGTGTGTGTGTGTGTGTGTGTGTGTGTGTGTGTGTGTGTGTGTGTGTGTGTGTGTGTGTGTGTGTGTTTATGTTTGTGTGTGAGGTATAGGCTGGTTCAGGTGACAATGACACTCAAAGCCTTTTTTCCATGGTAAACCACAGCAACCAAACCCTGTCTAACTGTACAATAGACCATTTTCATGTATACTGACTGCAGTTCAGTTCAGTAAAATAATCATTTCCAGTCATTCTGTACCAATATAAACCAGGTTTAAATTATTACTTCATGAAACAAGGATTATTACTGCAACAAGCACTGACGGGTCCTCTTAAGACAACTTTTAGATAATTGGGTTTCTTAGTTTCTTATTTTCTAAACATTCACTATTTAAACCCACCCAGACTGATGTGAAGATGCTCGCATGTTAGAAATGCAGTGTTGTAAACAGGGCAATGTCGCACAGGCTACAATAGCAGGAAGACATGAATGTATGCGGAAATAGATGTGTCTCTACCCAACTGCAAATCTCTCTATGAAAACAAAACATTGAGGAAATGTGCACTCCTTCACCCATTCTCATGAAAACATGCAAATAATCGCTTCTTACTGTAAATCAAATGTTATGAGTCAATGAGGTCATACTGGCATCATACAAATTCAGAGACAATCTTTGTGGACATTTGGGGACTTTTTACCACAGTGTTATTCGAGAGAGGAAAAACACCAGTCCTTTTATTTGCCTTCTCTAATCAAAACAAAACACAACTGACTCGATGCTTCGTTAATGCTGAATTAAAATGATTATTCCTTATACTTGTTTTGGATTAATAATACGCTGCATGGGGATCCACAGCGGCCTGGATGACACTCAAACTGTGCTGCTTGTTTCTGTCACAAATCGCAATTACATCTTGGAAAGACATTGGCCACCTTTTTAAAGAGTCATGGGGCAAGCGAAGTGGTATAGAGCGGGATTATTAGAATTTGAATGAATGGAAGAGGAATTTGAAAGAGCCATTTTTGAAGGACTGACAAGTACCTCATGGGCCGGCGAACATGTGTTGGTATGCGAGTGTGTGTGTGTTTGAGAGTATGTGCTTGTGTTTAAAAACCTGTAAAGTCTGTCTGAATTAATGATCTTAAACCAGAAAATGATTCAGAATTAATTTGTCATCAATTTAGCAGAGCTTGACTGATGATTGCCACAAAATTTGATCTCAACATTTCAATTTCTTTTTTTCACTCAAAGCTGTAGTGCAAGGTCTCTAATGTCTGAATCACAGTAAGTCATTCGATATTTCTTGGAGCAAAATTCAAACTCACCTTGTAGCTGTATTATTATTTTTGAATTTTGGTGGTGAAACGGTTAAATGTGTAACGACGTGTAAGTACTTTTCAGCTGAGTCTGTGGTTTTGTTTAATCGAGTGCACAAAGTGGTTAGCAGGTTCTTATTGTTTACTGCCAACTCCCTTCCGCTGCTGCATTTCTCTTCTTCTTTTGTTGTTCTCTTACTCACCTTGACATCCCCATATATCTTTTAATGTCAGTTGAGAACCATTTATCATTCTTGTTATCTTTTTCACAGTCAGATAAGTCAAATCTGAACCCATCTGTGAAAGCAGATGAAGTTTTTTCTTTTGCTCTTCATTTCCTGCCCACCCACATCTCCCCTTTATAGGCTTGGTGTGCATACAGTGTTTCCCAAATACATGTCCTGTACAATGATCAAACCCACACCATGACACACACCCCCACACCATCATACACATGCACAAACATGCACAGAATCATCATAATGCAGAGCACATCGTAGCTGCTCTAGTTTTTTGTTTGGCCCTGAAAGTACTCAAAATCACACCACCTTTAAACCTTGTCACACACCACAGACACCCCAAAGACTGATATATGTATTATGTGTATTATGTGTTATGAGAGCAATATATGTCTTTCCTGTTTCTTCATCTTAGATGTGATGGAGGAGACAAACAAGCTAAAAACAAAGAAAAAATGTATGTCTTTTGTATTACATTCTCATTTTTAAAAGGAAATCCTGCTGGAAACATATACTCTTGTTAAGATAAGATAAAATTGACTTTATTGATCCCAAGACGGGGAAACTCAATTGTCAGAGCAGCCTTACAAGGCAGATGGTGTAGACACAAAAGAGTTGACAAACTTTTGTCTCTGTACTGCCTCTCACCCTCCTACATGTTGCATCTGTTATGATGAACACACAATCAGAGAATGGGTTTCTCTAATTGTATAACAAAATAGTAAAACTCAATGGCAGAAAATCAGTGTGATCCAGGGCTCTGGGATACTTTTGGATGAAAGCTGTTGAAGAGGGAATTACTTTTGCCACAGTTTCTGGATATAGACTGACATGACCACAAGGATAACAAACCAAAATATATGTACTTATATATGGTAAAAAGAGGAAATCATTGCACATATGCTGTGGACAGTTACCCCCTGATTCACATTGAGATTCCACAAGATTCCTATCTATTTCAAACAATTAATTTGAGTAATTTATGCAGATTTACTTGCAGTGAAATCAAAAAGGCAGCACTCTGCACTCTTCCCTACTGATATTATGAGTACATTTCTGGTGTATATAAAGGCTAAGGTTAGGATAGCATTTAGGTTGCGTTTTGGCTGCTGGGTGTGGTTAATCACTTAGCTGTGATGGTTAAGGTCTAGAAAGTATAAAGTGGTGTCCTCGTAGCTCTCTCACAGCTGTGTATGTGTATGTGTGTGTGTGTGTGTGTGTGTGTGTGTGTGTGTGTGTGTGTGTGTGTGTGTGTGTGTGTGTGTGTGTGTGTGTGTGTGTTTGCACAAGTGTACATGTGTGCGCGTGCATGTCTGATCATAGCCATGTGTGTCGGGCTGCTTCATGCGGCTGCTGAGGCTCCAGCTGGTCTGCTAGAGCATGGGGAGGAGAGGGGCGGAGGAGGAGGGTGGTATTTGAGTTTCATTTAGGTGACTATTTTTATGAACACAAGTTTGATCACATGCATATTAAAACTATAGGTCAGCTAAGGGAGCTGAGTTTTGATGAGATGTTGTCTGCTAATGAAACACCTTTGTTGTGAAAAACTATCAAAGATTAACATCATCACAGTCAATACAGCTGTTTTAAACATTCACACATTTTGATGAAAACCAAAAAACTAATCACTTCAATCAACTAATAATCTTTTCTGTTTTGAGTCTATGATCAATCCAAGCCCATTTTGTTGCAATGTCACTCAAATCATTATCCAACCTAAATCAAGCCCATTAGCACGCAGAATAATGATGCAAAATGTTGTAGGTGATTTATTTCTCTTTGCACAAATTTCAATTACCCATGCATGGTTGTTGTAACTAGTAAAAGTTATGGTCATTAACAATCAATGTGAAATAGATAAATAACAGGACACAATCATTCATTTTTTATCCAGATGGGAATTTGGCTATGCTGTAGTAGAAAACAATTTTTAAAAAGTCTGACCACGAGATTATCTGTCATTCAATTGGCTGAAAATCGGCCTGACAGTGACTTTATATCAGTAATAAAAAGGGGTTACAGTATACTATAGAGCAAAATCAAATTTAAAAAAATAATCAATTTTGCAATATTTCTGTTATGTCTATGTGCAGGCTCATACGGGTAATTTCAAATGGTCTGGATGAAATTTACAAGCACATGCAACTATATATGGCTTCAACCCAGTTTCCTCCTCCAAAGGGTGTTGACACACTATTTAACAATTTAAGCTTTAACCATCACAATAGAAAGTGAAAAACAAAAGTGACTTGAAATCAAATCTGCGGTTTAGGTACAAGCTAAATACATGCCAGGGAAGGATGAAGAAGGCTTGTTATTATTTACTGTTATTGTTTGTTTATTATTTAATAGAAGACTCTTACTAAAAGTTTTTTGGCAGGTTGATCTGTATGTGTTAAAGTATATAGGGCGTTAAGGCCACCTATCAGCTGCCATAAATTTGTAATTTGACAGAAACAATGCCTTCAGATGGAATCAAATGTAGAGAAAAACACAAATACAAAAATAAAACACATCCCATTCTATTTCAGATTGTCTTCTCTATGCATAAAAAAACACATGGATACTGTGGATGAAGTAAAGCTAGTTAGACCCAGCCTGGGAAAAAAAAACATCTAGCTGATACAGTGTAAGCACTTTGTAAGTTTTCCAGCACATACAGATGAAAGAGTCAAAACACAGGGCTGTCATAAAGATCACATCTGTGTGTCACACAAACTGCAAACAGTAAAGGTTTTAAGACAGCCTGGCAGTTAAGCCTGCAAACACACATATACACGTACTCACAATATTGTTTTTGAACGCTGTCTCAATTGAATTTGGTTTTACTGCATGTATTTTGGACAGCTGAATCACATCTATCCATTGAGTAAAACCACATTACATTACTCTAATTAATTTGGTGAAAATAGGAAGGAATTTAGTGGACGTTTAATGTGTCGCAGGGGGGCAATCTCAACAGCATATCTGCAATGAGTTCCTGTTTTTATTTAAGTCCACATATTTGGGCATGTTATCCTTGTGGTAATGTCAGTCAATATCCAACATACACATTTGTATGCTGGCAGGCTTATGTTATGTTAATCTAAAATGTGCAAAATAATACTAAATACCTAGGTTTCTCCTACAGAGCATTGCACCAAAGAAGCATTAGAATGCAAGAACAGACGGAAGAAAATAGATCCAGTTTGCAACAGAAATACATTTTTTTTTTGGAGACACCTTTGAAAACCAGCACTTAAGTATAGATATAGATATAGATATAGATATAGATATAGATATAGATATAGATATAGATATAGATATAGATATAGATATAGATATAGATATAGATATAGATATAGATATCAATGTTAATTAGAGTTGGCATAGGCACATGTTTTGACTTCACATTCATTTTTGGAGCACGGCTGTGGCTCAGTTGGTAGAGCGGACATCCCTCCAAACAGAAGGTTGGCTGATCCATTCCTTGCTCCAGTTTGCATGCGTTCAGTTTCTTTCCGAACCCCAAATTGCTCCCGATCGTATGGTTAGCTCCTTGTAAGGCACCTCTACCAGCATAGGTGTGAGGATGCACATAAATGGGTGAATGCAATCTAATGCACATTTAAAGTGCATGCTGTGAACGCGCTGCACAAGTATAGTTAATCATTTTCAGTTGCAGGTAAATTGTGTACCCAAGTAGTTATTTACAATATTTTATATGACAAGTGAATCTAATACATTTCTAATAATGTAAGGAAGAATCTGGTAATGTGCGTTTTATTCATTTAGTGTTGACAATTTAGGATAAGGAGCAATATCAGCGCGCAAACAGTCATGTGTCATGCCCCTGGGGAAATGAGGCAGTCATCAGTTTACAGAATTTGTACTTAAGACTTGATTTTCCATCCTGGTTA
The DNA here is from genome assembly GCA_901007705.1 of Fistularia tabacaria. Lineage (NCBI taxonomy): Eukaryota > Metazoa > Chordata > Actinopteri > Syngnathiformes > Fistulariidae > Fistularia > Fistularia tabacaria. The sequence continues at coordinate 182,500 of CAAKHD010012897.1, read as the reverse complement.
TAGAAAATGTATTTACAAGTGTGCTTGTTTTGTGCTGATGTTAGTTTCCTGTTACGAAGGTATATAATTATACTGATCACATACAACCCACTGCATTTCCTTTGTGTGTGTCTGTGTCTTTGTGTCATATGTTGGTGGCTATGCAAGGATTGAGGATGTCTACCATTGTAAGAGGTGGTGACAGCTTTCTGACATTGATAAAATGGCTATTTGACAGCACAAACAACATAGAAGAGGAAATGAAACAAGTTTTCAATTCCCACAGGCCACATGACTTCTTAAAATACCTACTGTGTCAGAAACTCCTCTATGATTCAACTAAGTATTACCCCTTTCACTGAGATTAAAAAAAACAAAAAAACTATGAGGTGTTTTAACTGAAAAAAACATGTTTAAAATTACAAGACAAAAGTAGATGTATTTCACTATTGTTACCAGGCCTTTTCATTTTAACACCGACCCATTGTGTAGGAAATGTACTTGGAGAGAAAGTTGAGGCACAATAATCTGTCAGTCGCAACCTTAAACTGGCTTTTTAAGTTTAATTTTTATCTAGATTTTGACCATTCTAAAAGAACTTACATAGCTGTGCCCTGTGTCACATCAAATCAAATCAAATCAAATCAAATCAAATCAAATCAAATCATAATCGATATGCAAAAGGACAAAAGTATTTCTATTTCCTTGTTGATGAGACACAATAACAAAGAACAGAACACATACTTGTCCCAATCTTGAATTGTAATATGATCTCATATTCTATGTTGAATCACAAAATCCTCAATTTTAGTAGCTAAAATTGAGTGAACCTTGTTAGCTATATTTTAAATGGATGAACAGCTTGAAAATTGTAAGATTACCAAAGACCCAATTGCAACATATAATTTAAGCACAACTGTAAATTTAGCAGTTATAGCAGAAATCACGAATGGATACTGGATGTCGCCTTGAACCATAGGCCAGCAGCAATGCTGATGGTCATTGAAGGCACTGCAACTGGTGTTCGCTCATACATTTAATCAAAAAGTGCTAAAAAGATCATTAAATGATTCCTTTGAAAACATCTATAAAATAATTAGTGTACGTGATTCATCAACTCTATTGAAATAAACTATATGTAGAAAATCAAAGTGACGGGAGCAGTACATGTGTTTTTATTACTATTATTATTTCTATTTGTGTTTTTTTCATTATCATATTAGTGAAAAGGGACATGAAGTTATAAAGGATGGTGACAAATACGTCTTTGACCATGTCTGACATTTGCCTTTTACACCAGAGAAAGGAATATTTGGAGAAATTACAGGAAATGTTCACTTAATTTGGGAATAATGCTGGAATAACAAACAACTATATCACGTCACTACCTTGACTTCTCAAATTGACTGCCGTAGTATTTAAGTAATACTATCCTTTGTTGGTTTAAACAAATATTTTCACAATTATTTTCTCCCAAAGTTCAACAAAAAAGACAGAACGAACACTAACAGTGCTACACACACACACACACACACACACACACACACACACACACACACACACACACACACACACACACACACACACACACACACACACACACACACACACACACACAACACCCCACCCTTCTCTATAACCCCTCTCTCACTCCAT